>OMKN01069777.1:0-10325 GCA_900302345.1 Melanonus zugmayeri
ACCGGGGGGGGGGGTTCAACGGAGAGAGACAGCCGGATGGAGAGACAGAAAGATGGATGGATGGATGGAGAGACAGGCTGACAGTCCGACAAACAAAAAAAGAGACGACGGATGGACAGAGACCCTCCTACTGACGAGAATGCAGGTCAACATTTCTGTGCATGTACGTGTGCATGGTGGTCTGCCTCTGTTTCCCCATCACACACACACACACGCACACACACACAGATATTCTCAGATTACAATGTGTGTGTGAGTGCGAGACAGAGACAGACAGAGAGAGAGACAGAGAGAGACAGAGACAGAGACAGAGAGAGAGAGACTCACGGACGTCATAGCCCTTGATGGTGCAGAACATGCTAAAGGCCTGGATGAGCCAGCAGCCGCTCTTCAACAGGCTGTCCAGGTAGGCACAGGAACCCAGCTGAGAGCAGGGAGGGGGGAGGAGAGGAGAGGAGAGGAGGAGAGCAGAGGATAGAGGAGAGTGGACGGAAGGAGGCCAAGAGGATAGTAGAGGGGAGGAGAGGAGAGGAGGGGAGAATAAACATTTAAAAAGATTAATCTAAGACAGAAAGAAAGTGTTTGTTAGTTGAATGGAAGAGTTATCCACAAACAAAGCAGGCAAACTCTGTAACTTGCACTGTTAGGACGAAAGCATCTACACCCCAAAATAAGAAAGGGTTGTTTCTTAGCCATCCTATGTATGTGTGCACAACCATGCGTTCACGGCTACGTTCTTGTCATTCCTTGCATTGTGTCACTGCCTCACTCACAGACAGCAAGTTCTTCATGGCGATGACCAGGCAGGTGTAGCCAATAAGCCAGTCCCACATCCGCAGGATGTAGCGCACCGGCTGCATGAGCAGGCTACTGCCGAACAGCATGAAGTAGAAGCAGGCCACCAGGTAGCCCAGGCAGAAGATGCTGATGCGCGTGGTCCCCGTGATGAAGATCAGACACAACACTAGCCAGAAGAAGTAGCTGAACATAAACACCTTGGCCATGTCCAGGTAGGACCTGAGGGGTGGAGAGGGGGTTTTTATGAAGAGAGGAAAGAATATCTTCATTATTTGCGTCATCATTTGTATCATAATCATTGTACACTGTAATATAATAATAAACTGCAATACTATACAATAATCATGAATTATTGCCCATCCTCAACGCCCTTGCTGCATTTAACAACACACACATTCACTTAATATATTGATAAAATATGCAGTATGTTAGAAACATACGAATACATTAAAAAAAAAAAAAATTGTTTATTAACACACCTCAATTATTTAGATTCTTATTATTCTTCTATTCATCCAAATAATAAACCATGGGTCTCCAAATTTGTCAAAAACACAATTAACCAGCGAAATATCAGTTTTAACCAAGGGGCTGTGACTCAGTACAGGGAACTACAGAAACAAGTTAAAAAGGAACTTAAGCTCGCTAAGTGTAGCTACAAGGACAAAGGAGAGAACAACTCCATGGAGTTGCTTGCCTTTGGAAGGATTCTGTCATTGTACCTGTGCCAAATAATAAAGCTCCAATGTCACTTAATGACTACAGGCCTGTGAAATAATTTGAGAAGATTGTGAAGGATACGATTCGGAACACAGTTCAAGCTGATTTGGACCCGCTCCAACTTGCTTACAGGTTTTTTCCCCCCAATTTGCAGGGGTGTTGACGATGCGACGGGCACCCTATTAAATATGATTCTGGCACACCTAGAGTGTGCAAACACTTTAGTACGACTAGTTTTTATTGATTTCTCCTCAGCTTTCAATTATATCCAGCCTCACATTTTAGCAAGAAGGTTAGTGAGCACCCACAACATTGATCCTGGCCTGATATGTTGGCTGATGGATTTCTTAACTGACAGGTCGCAATGTGTGAAGGTTAATGGCGTTTTATCAGATGTTCTTTTTCCTCCAATCGTTCCGGGGTGTGTCCCCTCGCCTCTTTTATTTGTCTTGTACACTAACGCATGCCAAAGCCAATATGTGAGGCGTCATATTCTGTTCGCCAACGATTCTGTCATCGTGTCTCTTCTCAGCAGTGATGACCCTGATCATGGCCCTGTAGTGGCAGAATTCACGGACCGGTGCAAGTCGCCCTTCTTGGACATCAATGTGTCCAAAACTAAAGAGATGACAACAGAAAGAATCCGACGGTCATCTCTCCTGTGGTGATGAATGATCAGGCTGTTTAGTTGACAATACCTTCATGAAAATGCTTTATTTATTCCTTATTCCTTTATTCCTTCAGCTGGTACAGGTCACTTACCCTCAAAAATAGAAATAGATTGCAGGGTATTGTCAAAGTGTGCAGCAAAATTGCAGGCGCAACCTTGAATGACCTTCCTCATTTGTACAAGGTTAGGACTTTGAAGAAGGCCGAGCCAATCCTGGCTGATCCTAGCCACCCCCTGTCCAAGGAGTTCATGTTGCTTCCGTCTGGCCGCAGATACAATCTGCCAAGGTGCAGGACCAATAGACTTAAGAACTCATTTGTCCCTCCTGCCATTGGCCATTTAAATAACTCAATGTGATTTTTATATTGTTCTTATTGTTTATTGTTTGTCTGATGGTTATGTGGTTACTGCTGGCTGTACAACAAATTCAAATGACCCCTTAGGGATAATAAAGATATCCTTGATCCTATCCTTGAGCCTTGATTATTAATTGTACTGCTACTTTGCGTTAATATGCAACACGCTGTGCACTGTATTAAAGGGGAACTTCGCTGCTTCTTCAACCTTATCTCTATCTATCCGCATTAGGGATACAGTGTGAAAAACGCCTGCAGTTGTTGCTGAATGCTCTCTGTGTCTCTGGGGTGCAGCTCAGCGCAGATGCAAAATCTTACCCCTAGTTGGGGTTGCTTTGAAAAGCGGTTCCCCTTTAAAGTAATCAGGTTTTGTTGTATGTGAAATACTGAATAGTATTCATAGTATCATAATGCACCACTACCCCTTTCTCCTGACATACCAGATCCATGCCATAATACCAGAACCCCTAACCTTACAGTAGATGGGTATGACCTCTGACCTGCAGTGGAGGAAGTTGTCCACTGGTATGAACTGGTTGATGCAGCCTGGGTCCAGACTGCGGCTGATCTCCACGTTCTCCCCGGCAAGGAGGCGCACCGCGGCCCGGTTCTCCTCCTCAAACACCTGCCACTGCAGGGAGGAGCACAGCAGGAGCAGGTGGTCGTCTGGGGACCAGGGGGGAGAGAGAGAGAGATGTATTGAATTTTTATTGAAAAGGCTTGAATAATTCATTACTTTTACATTTTAGGTTTAGGGGGATGAAACGAGAAAGGATTGGTGAGAAGATATAAGGAAAAAAGAGAAGGGAGAAATATCAGAAGAGGAGAGAAGGGAAGAGAATAGAGGAGAAGAGAAGAAAAACATAATACAAGATAAGGAAAGGAAAAGAAAGGAGAAGAGAAGAGAAGCAAGAGAAAACAGGGAAGCAGCACGAGCGGAAAGAGATTGATCAAATCTCACATGAAATGATCTTTACATGAAAACGTGGAAGAGGAGAGAGGGGGCAAGACGTAAGCACAGTCGAATGAACTCACAGAGAATGAAGGAAGGATTGGGTCTCATAGCGAAGTCAGGCAGGAAGAACCATTTGATGACATTAGAGGTCAAAGGTTGAAGCGCGGTCCTCCAAGGGTAGTCTAAGCGAACAAATATCAGGTCACGCTAACACTACTATAATGCTTTGGGTTTTTTGACACATTAAGAAGTGAAGTGCATGTGTGACTGTGGTTCATCTAGATACGATATATACAAGTCTTACGTTATGTTGGGACTTATGGTCTTGTTATGTTTATGGAAAGAAAGAAAGAAACACACCTATGAATCTATTGACCTACCAACACAGAGAGCTGGAGGTATCCCCACACACAGCAGATACTGCATCACCAGCAGCCCAGCCGTGAAACAGCAGTACTTAGGCCACACCTCCCCGATGGCTTTCCTCCGCCTCCGGGACAAGACAGCCAATAGGGCGCAGGAGTGGAGGAGGGCGTAGAAGTCCATCCTCTGGCCAATCATGTTGACCGCTACGATTAAGGTGATCTGATGTACACAACAACAACAAAATAATTGTATTTTATTTTATTTTAATTGGGCTTAGTAGTGCATGTAGAGAAATGAATGAGACACATATATACCTCCAGTCCAAACTTGTAGTAGCAGAAGTTGACAAAGTATTTGATGCAGGGCAGGATGCCGTGGTCCAGGTGTTGCCGGGTGATGCCCAGGAAGATGATGCTGAAGTGAGGCGTCTTCAGGTCGTTATGGAGGCGGTAGTACAGCTGGTGACGGTGCACCGTGGCCTCGAACACCAGCAGCCCCAGCACCATCAGATGGTTCTAGAACATAGAGCAGACGGTGTTATTCAAAGGTTAGGGAACATCGATGGGGAACGTTTTGGTCAGTGTCACTGGAACCTCAGGACTGGCTTTATATAGTCAAATCTTTATCTTTATATAGTCAAATCTTTATCTTTATATAGTCAAATCTTTTTTTCTGGGTTATTTTTCCTACACTGCTGGCAGTACTAGATGGCCAGAGTGTATGGTAACAATATACAGTATATATTATATATTTTCCATTACGTTTTTCAATTGTATATTAGTATTGATAATCAACTCCTAACTAAAAGTCTCTTTTGAGGCAGAGTGTTTTTAAAGCATAATAAGATCATGGTAAACATAGTTGGATGAGCTCACATGATCTAGACCAAACCAAGTATTTATGATGTAGTCACTTAGCAGACACACTGTTAGATACAGGTATTATGGGGTTATGGCATCTTTGCTGCAACAATGGGGGAACAAACCCAGTAACTTTCAGCTGGGAGTGGAACACCCTAGTCACTACACTATGCTGCCCCCACTAGTATCCATGCAGTCATATGACTACATCCTGGATCGACAAAGGGCGGAGACGGCACAGAGCCTGGGCCGGAAACCAACTGCAAGGGGTGGAGTTACGCCTTGTGGATTTTAAGTGTATTTCTATATTGATCTAAAGTCTGACTTGTGAGACTATATAACGTCTAATGTTGTTTGACAGAACCCTTTCCAGGGTGGTTCCCGTACCCTGAGACAGGGAAGGATCCGGCCCTCACACTTGAGCAGTGCGCCACACCAGTAGACGGGGTCCACCGGCTCCACGTAGAGCACCGACCTCCGGAGGAGTTCCACCATGTTCCCCCTCATCTCCTCCCCCAGATCAGCTCCTCCTGAGCTGTTGGATGGTCCAAGGCCCTGGGGGGGGGGGGGGGGGGGTGAAGGAGAAGATATACACACCATCACACAAAGGCCTTCAAACATACATACATACATACATACATACAAAAGCGAATTCAGATGCATGTCATTAAGGCATGTCATCTGTAATATGTGTCTGTAATATGTATTCACGTATCTTGTATTGTATTCATACATCTTGTATACTGTGTCTATGTACTCTCTATGTACTATCTCTCTCTCTCTTTCTCTCCCCCTCTCTCCCTCACACAGACATTCCCATGTACGCGTGTATACTCACAGCGGTGCAGTTGGAGGAGTAGTCGAGTGGTTTGATGACTTTGAGCTGGTAGAACATCTTGCACACGACCATGACACAGGCCCACACGGCAGACACGTTGGAGGCTATAGGTCGTATCCGTGGAAATGGGAGGGCAAAGGCCCAGAGGATCAGGAAGACAAAGTTCATCAGGGAGACCTGGGAGGACCAAGACCAAGGGAACAACAGGGTTCAGATCCGCCCATCTTTTGGTTTCACACATATGTGTAAACCTGATACAAAATATGAAATTAGAGTCATATCATGAGTTTAAATCAGTCTTTCAAACACACACACGCACATACACCCAGACCCCCAGAAACCTACCTCCTGCAGGGAGACCCAGATGATGCCCGAGGAGACTATCTTGAGGCTATGGAGCTCCAGCAGTCTCCAGCACATCTCCTGCACCCTGTGGAGGGCGGTCAGGCCGTGGAAGAGCAGCAGGCCGGCCCGGTCCACTATCACACCCCACTGGCCCTGACCGCCGCTCTGGGAACCCTCTGATGAAAGAGGGGGGGGGGGCAGGCATTACGGGTAGGCCGATAGATCCAATCAACCAGAAATCAGAGTACGTCCCAACAACCTACTTTTACAAGAGATGGCGATTTGAACGTTTGGTGCTCAAAGACCAATATGCAATAGAAGACCAGACTGCAAAACAAAAACAACGAAGAATAGAAACTGTAGTACAACGTAAGTATTAAAACTTATTTTATACAAAGGAAAAACCAATAAGATTTCAGTCAAATATAATAAAACAAAAATAACTTGCACAAAATAAAATTCCTGAGAGTATATGGACATATAATAATATGACAAAAATACATTTTCCATTCTCCAGTTATTTTTCCGCACATACAATTGATCATTCAATCATGTTGGGGCCCCTGTGGATCTCTGTGGCTCTCACAGAGGCTTGGGGCCCACCGTTACCTTCTCCCTCCCGGACAGAGGGCTGCTGCTCCTGGGGGCCTCTCTCTGTGGAGGAGGACAGACCAACACTGTCCAGGGTCTCCTGGCTCTTCCCATTCATCTGCTCCTTCACCAGCCTGGGGAGACAACCAGTTCCTCTTAGCTAATGCTGTGATATATGAATGTATATTCATACTGAAATATTAGAGAACACACATGTATGCGTCCTTAGACTTTGAAAACCATATACTGATACTGACTAATTTTGACATATTACTTATAATACATACATTTGTTTGAGGCTTATTATTGCTTAATTAGGCTTATTATTGAGGCTTAAGTCCAGAATAAAATGTATACATTTCTCAAATTATTTTTAGGACAATAAAGTGTCTGTTAATTAAGTAACATGCATTTTATGAATAAAATGCATGTTACTTAATTAACAGACACTTTATTGTCCTAAAAATCATTGTTGAAAAATAATTAAAAAAATGAAACTTACCTTTTCTGGAACTTCTCCAGGTTTTCTTTAATGCTGGGGATTGAATTGAAGAGACATGTAAACATCACTATCTATTATCTCAAATTCCTTAAGAAAGTGTCTTAATTCTTACTCTGATTTGGGTTCAACATTAGAACTGTGTCCACAGGAGATGCAACATTAGCAAGAAGCATGTGAGCAAAGTGTGTCAATTCAAGCAAATTTGAAGCAGATTTGAAGCATGAGTGGTGGCAGCCATTTATGAAGACACAAATGCATCTCTTACGTCTCGGATATCACATTCACCAAACTCTTCAGCTCCTCTTCTCTGGACAAAGAGATTAACAGGTGAGATGATAAATCACATGTGGGAACTGTAATGTTTTTGTTTTATTTACACAGTTCTCTGTGTATATTGTTTGTGGAAATTCTGTCTGTAGGAAATGTGTGTGTAGCCTCAGGAGAGGTGTTTATCAAATTATTTCACTCAACAGTTGACACCGAGCTTAAAGTATTTATGGGAATGGCTGATATAAAATCCATTATCTGGGGCACATTGAGTACCTATATAAACACCCACACACACATGGAACGGAGTACGTGTGGATGTGTTTGTGTGTGCAACACGCACGCACACACACACACGCCTAGAAACAAACACACACACACGCCTGACCTGGAGATCTGCCTCATGGGGACGTTGTCGAGGTCAGTGAGGGACAGGAAGTCAGCGTTGAAGTAGTGCAGCTGGAGGATGCAGGCCAACAGGAAGGCGGCAGGAAGCAGAATGCTGGCGAACAGCTCCACCGTGTCATAGCGCTCCAGCCCCAGGTCTCGCAGGCTAGACCCCACAAGGATGAGTAGATTACATTCAAGATAACATTTTAAAAACTGCATAAAAGCCAAAAAAACAACATACCTACACATATCCCCTCTCCGTCTCTCTGTCTCCATGTCCACCCTCTCTTCTTTAACACACATTCATATGCAGAACACTGTCACTCACCCTTCCTCAGACATGCCCATGATTTCCTGGAAGAGTCCGGAGACGGTCCTGAACTGGTACATGTAGATGGCGATCAGCACCATCATGGAGTAGCCCACCACCACCGCCCAGAAGGTCTTCAGAATCCTCCGCCACACATCATACTGGATCTGAAGAGACACAAAACCCAACGACCGGAGAGCCGGAGGTGTGAGATGCACGCCTGAGCTCAGACACGGTCGTACATTTCGGTTTGGTTAAATGTACTTTAAATTTACTCTCAGGGATCAATACCATCTTATCAACACATTTTTTGCATAACTTCTCTAGCTTGTCAAACCAATATGATTTGAGAACTGTATATGTCATTCACCCAATATCATACAAGCAAAATGGCGGTTGTTACAAAATGTCCACACCCCTCTTTATCATACAATCACGGGTGTGTGTTTAACAGTGCAGCGCTGCTGATGTTGTTCCAACACAGATGGATAATTTATCGCGCCATCCGGGGCCATTAGGGTGTGTAAGTGGCTCCCAGAGATGTAAATGGTCAGCAGAAACTCAAGAAGAGCTCGGAAATGATGAAAATGTTGCCCGTGAAAATGTTTTTATGAGTCATAATCAATACCCTTAAGTAACTGTAAGAAAGGCATTCGCAAGTGTTTCACAGCAAGGCTACGGGAGTTGGATGGTGTGTGTGTGTGTGCGTGTGCGTGCGTGTTTGAGCACGAGAGCACCGAGAGACACAGAATTGGATCTGAGACTGTTTAGTCAGCTAATTTATGCATTTTTTACTTTTTTTTGTGTTAACATGAATGGTAGCTTTGTGTTACACTGAATTTTTTTTGATCGATCGTTCAAATAACGCATTTGCATCTTTCAAATATTTCATTTGCATGTATCAAACACACATACACAACTCACCCCTGTTATAGATCTATTTCAACACAGGATTTGGGATTTTTGTGTTGGGCAGATTTTATTGATATTTTGTTCTGGACCACCCACAAGCCTTCTGATTGGATAACACTAATTATGCCTAAAACTCCCTTCTCAATTAGGATTATTGATTTATTTGTTACAACCCAGTGAATAGTTAAGTATCATAAAGATAGGAAGTATTGTAAAAGAACTTACGTGGTACAGCACAACACATAGAAGGAAGAGAACAATGTAGAGTATCTTGTAGACCACAACCTGAGAAATCAAAACAGGTTAGAAAAACACTTCCCCACACTTTCATTATTACAGACTAGCAGACTCACTCCATGCATAGCTTCAGTTCATGTATTAATTGTAAATGTATTTAAATGTATTTACATATTATTCAAATTGATTCTTGTTGTTATTATTTACATATATACCTTTATATTTATTCATATGTACTTTTTATATTCTTTTGAAAAAGTGTGTAAATACAACCTTGCCAGAGAAGCTGATCACGAAGAACATGGAGCAGCAGAAGAGGATCCAATACTTCACCAGGATCCCCTTGACGGCAGAAACAAACATGGCCACGAGAAGAGACGGCTGTTCCTCCTCCGCTGCCAGACAGGACAGTGAGTTCAATTAAAAAAATATATTTCAAAATCAAAACATCTCAAAATGAGTACAATGTCACATTCACCCGAGTAATAAAATGAACCCATCAGATTGGGTAAGTGAACAAGTTAGCCTCATTAGCATTAACCTCCCTCTACTGAAGGCTAGGAAGTGAGACAAAGGGAGGTTACATGAGAGGACTTTGACTTCGTCGAGGGATTCCTCTTTCATCAGCTTCTGCTCCTGTATCTCCTGGAGCTGCTGCCGAAACATGAGCCAAAAGCTGAAGGTATAGAATATCTGTGGAAAAATACAGAATAGACAACAGGCGTTTATAACATGAATACCTTCAAATAATAGTGCAGCTGGTTTGCTGCACAAATACACGTATTATACATTCATATTCAATGTTTTCTGGTATAACATAGTCTACATTCTCTTAATATTTATTCACATTCAAACAACGCACACTATGGATTTTGGCTGAACTATGTCTAAATCCCACTTCCTCCCCTCCCTCCCTCTCCTCCCATCCCTCCCCCTCCCCTCACCTTGGCGGCCAGGTGGACGCAGGGCGCCGGGTGGTAGCTGTTGAGGTCAAAGTCCCCGATGACGGCGAGTGGCAGACCCGGGTACAGCTCGGCCCGGCTGAGCCGCAGGGCGCTCACGAAGCCCATGACCACCAGCACCGTGCCGTACACGGCCAGGAAGGGCGCCGACATCATGGCGTAGCGGCGGCGGTCGCGCATCATCCAGATGATGCAAGACCACACCAGCAGGGCAAAGGTCAACCAGCTGTTGTAGGTGATGCTCCA
>OMKN01069780.1:0-11790 GCA_900302345.1 Melanonus zugmayeri
CAACAATCTTGTCAGTAAAACAATTTAAGAAAGTTATCACATAGAGTAGGTGAAGGAACAATACAAGTGGAGTCACATGGGTTAATAAGAGAGTTTAAAGCTGTGAAAGGAATCTGGGGCCTATGGCTGTTATTAGACACAAGATTAGAAATGTATTCAGTTTTCACAGCTTTAACAGCTCTCTGATACTCCAGTAAACAGTCTCGTAAAATTCCATAGGAAACATGAAGTTAGTCTTTTTTCCACCTTCTCTCAGCTTGTCTGCAGGCGCGTCTGGGCGCGCGAGTGGTGTCATTTAACCAAGGCTCAGGGAATGGTTTTATGCGCTTAGTTCTAAAAGGAGTGCTGGAGGACTTCCGCCTGTCCAGCTGTCCCAGGAGCTCCACCTGGTGGTCAATGGGTTCTTCCCCTCAATCATGCTCAAATCCGTAAGTGGGAAGACTCTGAAAATGCACATTTTTGTACTAAGCTTTTTATGAGGAAGGCACAAGAGTTTTGTCTCAAGCTAAAAGGTTTTAGCCAACAATGACATTGAATAAGATAATTAAGCTTAACTTATGTACTGACCTACAGTGTGTGTGTGTGTGTGTGTATATGTATGTATATGTATATATATATATATATATATATATGTATATGATATACTATCTGCTACCAAAACACAGCAGCATGTATCAATCGCACTCCAAATATTTTTTCCTAATATCAGTAGTGTGAGGTGTTCTTACTAATCTGCTCTCTGCAGATCTTAAACGCGGTGACGTCCGAGGCCCTCGACCACCAGGGAGCGTTCCGGAATCCCTCCGATCAAATCGAGTTCATCACCCAAACCCTCAAAGACAGTAAGTAACCACTGTGTGTAGATGTGTGGTTTTTCATTGTGCATTTAGTGAATATTCCTATGTGTAAACCACCTGTATTTGGGTCGGTCTCATGATGTGCACACGCGTGATAATGCAGCTACTGTTTGGGGGGTCTAGGCATGAGCCTGATCTGATATTCTCTATTGGCATCGGGTTCAGAATTGGCCAAAGCCACCGGAGCCGATATCGTAAATTAAAGATCTTGTGATCCGATATCGTAAATAAAAGATCCCGTTGTGGTAGATTCGTTCTCTCCCCACGGGGATCAACACAGGTGAGGACACCAATGGCGGGTTTAGAGTCTTTTAATAAAGGTAAACAGAAAGTGACACCAGGTACCACAGCATGAATGAAAACTCCCCCGACTTTAACGGCCCGTAGAACATACAAACGAATGGATCAGACGGGATCGATCGTTCAGCGTTCGGGATCGATCAGACACTGTCCAAGATCCGGGAGGCCCACCGGCTTCTCCCTCTGCATTCGGGAACCAGTCTCACTGTGGGCAGAATAAACGGCGATCAATGGTAGACGGGCTGATTACTGATCGCCCACCGGTGCGTCCAACCCAGGAATGAGCGCCAAGCCACGCCCCCTTCCCACCACAACTGTAATCCCATACGATCCACTGACCGATCTCCCTCTGAAGCGCCACGCTCTCGTCTGTCCTCAGGCCGCGATCTCCACATCTACCTGCTGATCCACAACATCGACGGGCCCATGCTCCGCGGGGAGAAGACCCAGAGTGCTTTGGGGCAGCTGGCGTCTCTTCCCAACATGCACCTGGTGGCGTCCATCGACCACATCAACGCTCCCCTAGGTGTGTGTGTGTGTGTGTGTGCGTGTGCGTGCGTGCGTGCGTGCGTGTCCTAATATTATCATCCATGCCACCAGTCTGGGACCAGTGTAAGCAGAGTCAGTTCAACTGGCTGTGGTGGGAGTGCGTGACGTTCCAGCGGTACGTGGAGGAGACGTCGTACGAGAACTCCCTGCTGGTGCAGCAGACGGGCGCCCTGGCTCTCTCCTCGCTCACGCACGTCCTGCGCAGCTTGACGTCCAACGCCAGGTGACCCCCCCCCCAAAAAAACCTTTTCGTTTTACAATTCAGGATCATGTGACCATTAAACCTGCACTATGTAACTGTTCTACTGCAGCTATTTTACTCCATAACATCTGAACTAGAAAGTTTCTCGCCCGTCCACGAGTCAATCCCCCACCGTTGGGAACGTCTCGGGACGACGCC
This sequence comes from Melanonus zugmayeri, assembly GCA_900302345.1. Lineage (NCBI taxonomy): Eukaryota > Metazoa > Chordata > Actinopteri > Gadiformes > Melanonidae > Melanonus > Melanonus zugmayeri. Next base: position 2,107 of record OMKN01069780.1, read on the forward strand.
CTGAAAACCATCGCTGTGACTGTAGCTACAACCCAAGCCGCTAGAGGTTGCTAATGAGAGAACGTGCATAGTGCAGCTTTAACGTTCAGGCTCATGTGGCCGTTAAAGGTGGTGGTGTTGGTGGTGTTGTTAAAGTCCACCTTCTTCGTGGTTGCGTTCCCATCTTTTCTTTACAGGGGGATCTTCAAGCTTCTGGTGGAGTTTCAGTTGGAGAACAGAGACAACCCGTCGTATACTGGTAAACACACATTTTTTAAATATTATATTTATGAACCTGTGTACATGATTTAATGTGAAAACATCAAATTAAAAGTTTCTCTATTAAACACTGCGGTGCATTATATGCTTCATACATTTAATTTCTTTCAGGATTATCCTTCCAAGATTTCTACCAGCGTTGTCGCGAGGCATTCCTGGTGAACTCTGACCTCACCCTGAGGACCCAGCTGACAGAGTTCAAAGACCACAAACTGATCCGGACCCGAAAGGTGGGCCTCCAGTACGACCTCTTCACTGCAGCTTGTTAACTTGGCTTTTTTTCTTCTATTTTTTCTATTGTCTCATTGGCTGCATCGTGTTCTCTGTATTTTTGTCACCGATTGCAGTATTTTTGTCCTTGGCTGCAGTATTTTTGTCACTGACTGCACTTTTCTCGTCGTACCCCAGGGTGCTGATGGAGTGGAATACCTGATCGTTCCCGTGGACACGAGCACTTTGTTGGACTTCCTGGAGAAAGAGGAGGGTGACTGAGGACCTGGTCACAGCAGAACGCGTATTCACTGCCTGTTACACACCCGCTAGTGAAGTAGGGGCCCTTTAATGGGACAGCAAATGGAGTCGCTTTTGTAGCTGCTTAACTTTCCGATGGTCCTTTAAAAATGAAAGTTTGAAATGTTTGTACAAAACCCTTGTAGCACTGTCATCCATTGTTTTACTGTTTGATGATGAAAAGCATTTGTACGTAAAACACGATTACTCAAATCTTTCTGCATTTCTTTATTTACACAAATAGATACAATTTCTTATTTACACCTAGAAAAAGTACATTCTTTTATTTTGAAGGCAGACATGTTGCGATTAGGAAATCCAAGCAAGGTAAACGGTCATTATTCCTTCACTGACATTGGACCAGACACAGACTGGCATCATAGAGAACATGCATGTGTCACTAGTCTGTTAGTATGAATGAATTAAACTATTTTACTGTGCGTCCGACACCAGGCATTATTCCTACAACTACTTTGAGACCAGCAAGAAGTCCAGAGAAAAGTGTTAACGATAAATTAATGAATGGAAACATCAGTGTTGCATGTCCGTCGTTTTCTCCGTCGTCTGCGTGACGTCCTTCAGCGTCTCCGTGCCGACCGTGTACATCTGGAGTCTGTTCTGGGCCACCGTGTGGACGATTTGCAGTTCCTCTCCGTCCAAATCCTTCATCAGCAGAAGCACCGCTTCCAGAGTGTGCGTCTGAACGGGTTTTTAATTAGTCAATAAAGATTGTTATTGTCATTTTACTGCAGTACTGAAAGTTGTGTGAGAAACCATGTCATTCCCATTGCGATCATTACCGTTACAAAACCTATCTGGATTAAACCGGTACTCACCTTTTTAAATGGCAGTTTGGCTTCTTTAGTCACCGGAGAGGAAAGCGACGCAAACTTGTCTCTGGCAAGAGGCTTCATTCCCAACTGTTCCCTGATTTTACTAAAAGATGAGTAAAAACACGGTTGTACAATTAGAGAAACGTAAAGTAGAGTTTGTTAACGGTGTATTTCTAACCAAACGTGTCCCTTCTGAAGCGCTCCATCCAAATAGACACGCGTGTAAAGTGTCTTATGCTCTGAGACTTACTTGGTTTCCTCCATGTTGTAGTGGAGAGGGTCGTTCTCGGTGTCCACGTCTGCCATCCCATTGGTGGGCAGCTGGTCCTGGGCCATGCCAGGGGGTGTGGTTATGTCCTCCCCATGGGCGAGAGCCAATGAGAGTTCCTCCTCTGTGACCACTGCATGTAGACACGCCCACAAAAACAGTATGGTTATATATATATAATTTCACACTAACATACAACCCTTGTACCCTCAGATGAGAAATGTCACCTTGCAAAGCTGTTTGTTTCAAAGACATTTGCTCTGTTGTGGCTGACGAAACATTTGAACATTTCAGGACATTGAATTCATAGATGACAAAATGTATCATGTATTCATAGAAAGTAGTGACATCACAACATGAAGTAACCAATCATCTCCCCATCCCCGATTAAGTTTCTATTGTTCCGCCTAGGGATGTTAACTGTTTAACCGTTAACCGCCGATAAGAATTTTGACCGATTAACACCATCAGTTAAAAAAAAAATGTTTAACTGATGGTGATTTTATTTGAATGGCAGTTGCATGAACAACCAACTTTGCCTCCATGTTAGCAGGGAGAAGATGTGATGTGTGCGGTCTGAGGAGATAACTCAAAGAATCTGTTGCATTATCTGACACATTAAATCTCACCCTGGTTGTCCAACTTCTGTAGGCGGGGCAGGCAGCGCAGCGCAGTGAGTCTGTATTTGTTCGGCTCCGTCCCACAACACGGATTCTCGGCCAACCACAGCACCTTGAGGCGGGGCAGCGAGCGGAGGTGACACAGCTCGGAGAGGGACTGAATCGTGTTCCTTCTCAGGTAGAGCTCGCACAGAGAGTGACAACCCGCCAGAGGGGAGAGGGCCGAGATGCTGTTGACACTACAGAGAGGAGAGAGACGATCAAGGCAGAGCGCACACGTTGATGAATCAAAACCTGTGTGTGTGTCCACACAGGATAACTAATAAATAAATAATTGATGTGAACTAACCTTAGAGTCAGCACCTCAACATTGGGTATTTGGGAAAAGATTGAAATCTGACAAAAGCAACAAATAGTATTTAATTATGCATTGCATAATTAATTAATGCATTCAAATTAAAAAAGTAAATTGTGTCTTGGATTCGACAAATGCAGAATAATACAAGACGAATAAAGCAAAACAGTCCTGGCTACTCACATCTGAAAGACTGCATCCCCTGTAAAAATTTAAAAAAAAAGCCAAAATGGTTCGACAAAACAACAGTTTATATCAATATATGCAAGCAAACATAAATTAGGCATGCAAGTAAAAGAGGCATGCGTTGTAAAATATCCAATTTACCAGCAATTAAGTTTCTTAACGCTGTCCAAGTCAGAGGCCTTGGCCTTAGCAAGAACCAGTTTCCGTGTGAGCTTCATATTATGTCATGGAGATGTTTTGCCTGCAGATAGTATCACCAACGTAGCGTATGTTCACATGTACATCTTAAAAATAACACTTTACTCTACATTATGTTAGAATAGAAGCGCTTCGCATCCTGCACCACCAAGCCTGCTTCAGCCCTAGACACGCGCCTGCGCACTGTGACTGTACGGACGTCAACGTCTCTGATGGCCGCACGATCACAGTGCGCATGCGCGTGTCTAGGGCTGAAGCGTCCATGGTTACCCGACAAGACCACAAGCCAAGATAACTGTAAATGTGTAATTTTATTAAATCCAACCTTTGATTTACAGGGACCCCGCGGTTGTTTGGAGGGTTGGCCGTTCAACGAGACCTCAAAAAACCCTTATTTACGATCGACAGCTCGTAACTCCATCTCCCACAATCCCGTGTTTTCAACGGGGGTAAATTGCGCCTGCGCAGTAGGGCAATCCCTCTTTGGACCTTCGTCTCCACTGATACAATGGTGAGCCCCGAATGTCCCTTCACAATCTACGTGAATCCGACAAAATTAGATCTCTAAATGAAATGCACACACATCCTAAGGCCTCATATAGTCATGTTTAACCAGCCCCGAGTGCAATTTGTGTTGATTTTGATCTTGGCGCTGAGAAAATTCATTTTCCACTTCATAGCTAGCAATAGCTGCCTCCAGTCCTGGGCTGAGCCACCCGAGGCTAACGACGTTAGCATGTTGCTAACCGACCTACTGTCTACTGTAGGGGAACGTGACCCCATGTAGCTACCGACTACTTTGCGTTGTTAACTTGTGCCACACGTTGTCATTCATTAGTTTGTGACTGCGCTTAGACACTGACTTGCCGGTATAGTGTGTTAGCGCATTAGCATAGCAATTGACCAAGAACAACCCCCCCCCCTCCAATGTTATCCTAACGTGTCTATGCTAACGTGTTTGTCCATCGTCTCCAGGCCAAGCGCACCAAGAAGGTGGGGATCGTTGGTAAATACGGGACGCGTTACGGCGCGTCGCTCAGGAAGATGGTGAAGAAGATTGAGATCAGTCAGCACGCCAAGTACACCTGCTCCTTCTGCGGCAAGGTGAGCACAGGAGCTCACTACAGGATGATTTAACGCATGCAATGCATTTCATTTGAGCGTGAATGTCAAACCAGTAGCACAGTAAGGGTGTCCTGTGTTTACAGACCAAGATGAAGAGGAGGGCAGTCGGTATCTGGCACTGCGGATCCTGCATGAAGACTGTGGCCGGTGGAGCCTGGACATACAAGTAAGGTCTTGGTTATTGATCTCATCCGGTATCCTCTTGGCATGATTCGGTGTTCTGGTGAGACTGGAGGAGCCTCTTAAGTGCTTCTAAGGAATGGGACATAGGTGAGCTGTTGGGGAACTGATCACTCTGAAGCTTCACAGCACCGGCGTGGAAACCCATAGTTGACACAGATTTAATTTGTGAATCTGGTGCCTGTTGAAATGCTTAAGTTTGATTTGGTTCTTCGAGCTTGGCGGTTGACTTGGCAGCCAGGTGTTCAGATTACTAGATTACTAGTCGGATTACCTGTGCAGTTTGGTTCCACTTTGGACCTGGTGGATAAAGATACATGTTGTGAAGAAATATTGCATCTCTCATCATTCTGATCTACTTGCTATAGTATGAATGATTGCAAAGCTGCAGATGTAGGCATTTAGATGGTCATCAATGTCCAGAATGTTCTCTCTGAAGTCCTGAAAGACTCTTTAAACAAATTGGCAAGTCTCTGATTTATAATGATGTATCTTGGATTCTGTGGATCTTGTGCGAGCTCAGGTCTTATTGTATAGTTGGAGATGATGGCGGTGTTTGTTCATGTATGAACAGGCGTTCTGGGTGGTGGAACATGTTTGGTTTGAGTTGCAGAATCGCGAGATGTGTAACTTGTTGCAGCCTTCAGGCAACTTGGTGTCGAAGCAGGTTGTCCAGAAGATTGATTTTTGTTGATCAGTCTTGGCAAAAGTGGACCAGAATAAAACTATAGAAAAAATTATTAAAAAAATTCTGTGGGTGGGCGTTTTATTCTTGAGAAACGTAGTTCAGAAAATTGAAAGTGCAATTTTAAGATCGTTTTATGAGGGATATCTGCAGATGTACATCTCATGTCAACCCTATTTACTAATTGATGTTTTCCTTATTCCCTCAGCACGACTTCTGCCGTCACGGTAAAGTCTGCCATCAGGAGGCTGAAGGAGTTGAAGGACCAGTAAACCAGTGAACATCACTGGAGGATTGAGGACTTTTGTATGGTGTGTCCGTCCTGGATATGCAACAACATCCTAAAATAAAGCAATCTGGAGCGGAATCTTTTGTTTCTGTGATTTATTGTTCATCCATCTTGTTATAGCAGTCTGCAATGCGGTGTTCAATGTCTCATATTGCTGCTGGCTTTAACTGAAATGTCTTAATTATTTGGGTAAAAATTATGCTGTACAACTCTTACTATCTGGGACAGAATGAGAAATCATTAGGCGATGGAAAGTCATGAAATAGTTTTTATTTGATCCTGGTTAACAGGTTTGTTTAATTTCTGACCAATCTACACCACCTCATGGACTACTGGAATAGCACCACGACTGAAGTGCCTTGCCTGGCTTTTAAAGGAGAATGCCTCACCACTTTCCTCAACACTTGCATGTGTCCGCTGATATGGATATGCTGCACACCTGTACCTCTGCTTATTCAAATGTAATTGAAGGGTGTTTACAGGGGAGCCGGTAGCCCTGCCCCCAGAATTTTGTTTAAAGGCAGTGTCGGGTAGCTTCATGAGAACAGAGAAACGATGTGAGCTCCCAAGGCCAGATTGGTCTCCCATCCTTGTGTACTCGGCTCAGACTAGTTTACAATGGTTGCATTTTTTTTCTCCAACCAACTTCTGACAGTTGCGATTTCTTTTTGCCACCATTGCACTTGCTTAGGTGCTATTGCTATTGCACCTAACCATTCCTTATTGCACCTAACCATTCCTGGAAGCAGGGGTTCCATATGTCACTTGTAGTTTTCCTTGCATTTCAAGAGTGCAAGTGATGGCGTTGTATGAAGCCATAATCCTCTTGAGACATGACCGTGATGGAAGAGCTCTACAAATAAAAGGGACTCGACTCAATGTGGGGGCACTAAAACCACTTCCACACCGGTGGGGAAGTTGAGAAGCAGATGGAGGGCATTCTTTATTTTGACCGTTCCGCTTCTCTCCAGTAGGCGGCGCACCTTGACCCGACGCGACACCACCAACATGGCGGCGTCCAGTGTGTTCAGGACCGGGCTGTTTAACCATAAAGTTGCGATCGTTACCGGCGGAGGGACCGGTATCGGGAAAGCGATCACGGCTGAGCTGCTGCAGCTCGGTGAGGGACTGAATGGCTTTGAGTTTAATTGACGGACAACAGCTGGGGTTGAAAATGCACAGGGCTGCAAGTAGAGTCCAGGGATCTTTGCCCTTTGCCCTAGAAAGGGAGACGTAGACGTCAGTCAAGCGTGCAAAAAACTATAATATTATAAACTAATATATATATTATATATATTGTGCAAAATCCCATTCAATTGACCACGAATTTGTATGCGGTTCAGTCACTACTTTAAGCATTGTGTGTGTGTGTGTTCCACTTCTGCACACGCCAGCAGATTTTATTTATTCAAAATGTCCCTCTACTCTTATCAATTCATTGTTTTATTTATTGTAGTATTGCTCTTGATATGATGTTTTGTCTATTTTGTGTGTGTGTGTGTGTGTGTGTGTGTAGGCTGTAATGTGGTCATCTCTAGTAGAAAGCTGGAGCGGTTGGAGGCAGCAGCGGAGGAGCTGAAGAAGGACATCCCGACGCAGAGTCCTGCTTCAGTCACAGCCGTGCCGTGCAACATCCGCAACGAGAACGAGGTAGAGAATAATAACGCTTGAGATGTCGCTGTGTGGACATCGAGCGGTGTTGACGTTGTGTCCGGTAGGTGAAGTCGCTGGTGTCGGCGGTGCTGAAGCAGCACGGGAGGATAGACTTCCTCGTGAACAACGGAGGAGGGCAGTTCAGCAGCCCGGTAGAGACCATGTCGGCCAAGGGGTGGAAGGCCGTCATAGACACCAACCTGACCGGGACCTTCCACTGCTGTAAAGAAGGTGAGGGAGAGAGAGACAGACAGGTAGTGTTGCTCAATGTGTCTTCAAACTCAATGCGTACTTGTTACATCCGTGTTTGTGTGTGTGTGTGTGTGTGTGTGTGTGTGTGTGTGTTTGGGGCATATAATCTCCACAGTGTACATGGCCTGGATGAAAGACCACGGAGGGGCCATTGTCAACATCATCGCGGACATGTGGAAGGGCTTCCCCGGAATGGCGTAAGCGACGCACACACTCGGGTTACTTGATTCATAGCAACCGCCTCGCACCCGGCGGCCCCCTCTCCGGTCCTCATTCTGTGTCCTACTCCTGGCTGGTCAGCCACACAGGGGCGGCGCGGGCGGCGGTGGACAACCTCACGAAGAGCCTGGCCATCGAGTGGGCGCACTCTGGGGTCCGTGTCAACGCTGTGGCACCTGTACGTATCGTGGGCATGTATACTCATGTAGTCACTTCTGCTCTCTTGTCTTTACTACTCTTGAATCTTACCTACAGCACTGTAACGTTAATGTATTCATGTAACGTTAATGTATTCATGTAACGGTACTGGACCTTCATCAGACTGATCTGTCTTGTCACCTTCTTTTATATATTGGGGATGTAGGGGACCATTTTTTCCAAGACGGCGATGGAGAACTACAAGGACTATGGACCAAGTCTTTTCAAGATGTCTGTCCCCTTCAGCCCTGCAAAGCGGCTTGGAGTGCCAGAGGAAGTGTGTTCCTCCTTTTCCCCCCTTTTTTTTTAAAGGCCCACTTCTCTATTGCATATAATTACACACACACATATTATATTTAATGTTGTATACATTTATCTAATATCCTGTACAATTATATTTGTATCTATTATATTTCTTTTCTTTCATTGCACCAACATTCCAGAACAAATTCCTAGTATTATGCAAACTTACCTGGAATAAAACACATTGTGATTCTGATGGACATACATACAGTTTGTAAGCATACTGAGTCAATAATTAAAAGTCTTTGGTTTTGGAGATATATTTGTGCTCCATTCCTGTGTCGATTTCACCGCTCGTCTCTGGTGCTGTGAGATTCATCGTAGTGTGTTCACCGTTCAGATCTCCCCGGCCGTGTGCTTCCTGCTCTCCCCCGCTGCCTCCTTCATCTCTGGGGACACCCTGCGGGTGGACGCGGGCCAAAGCCTCTACCGCTCCATTTGGGAGATACCTGGTCCGTACACGCATGTCTTTGTGTGTCTGTTCAGCATGAGTGCACACACCACCTGCAGACAAATAATACTGTTTGTGTCTTTCCATCTCTCTCCCACCTCTTGCTTTATCTCCCTCACGTTCTGTCATCTCACTTCCTCTCATTCATTTTCTTTCTCTCCCCCCTCGCTCTCTCACTCTCTATGTCTCTCTCTCTCGCTCTCTCCCTCTCCAGAACACAGTGCATGGCCAGACGCTCCAGAGGGGGAGAACTGGGAGGCTCTCTGCAATCTTCTAAAGCCTTCTAAAAGCAAACTCTAACTCACTGACACCTCATTCCATGTTTAGAGGCCTTGGTAGGAGCCAACCATGGTGGCCTCGAAGTGAGAGGTGGTGACGCACATGCACAATTGTAATATATGTAATAATCTATGTGGTTTGTATCATTTTATGTGGACTGTGACTAATGAGTGAAATTCATTAAAAAGTATTTAAATATAAGTCTTATTTTGTACTTTTTTTCAAAGGGACAATAATAATAGTGTAGTTGTGTACTAAACAAATTGGCTACACTGGAGTCTCGCATAGGAACGATTTTCTTTATTCAATCGCGAAGTGTATATAGGGCCTACGTTCTTGCCGTACTTTTGCCGTAAAGCATAGTCGTGAACTGTCGTAGATATTCTTCTCTACAGCAGAGGTCACAACAAATCGTCCAGGTAAACATTAAAACTTAAGAATTGAATGGCAGGTTTACGCGTATTGTGTGTATCCTCTTACTTATTTTTGCCATGTTTAAATAACTGGGGGAAAACGGATCAGTCAGCCAACGTAATTATGCTATTGCTCTTAGCGTCTGTCATCGTCAAATCATTTGGCTTCACATGTTATGAATTATAATGATTATTTAACACATGCAATATCTAATGTGGATCATGGCGCTCATATTCTAGTTCGCTCTTAATGCAAGTGTTGGTGTTATTAATGAAGCACGGCATCACATAGAGCTGCAGTAACGTGTGTGTGTGTGTGTGTGTGTGTGTGTGTGTGTGTGTGTGTGTGTGTGTGTGTGTGTGTGTGTGTGTGTGTGTGTGTGTGTTTGTGTGTGTGTGTGTGTGTGCG
>OMKN01069785.1:9944-21806 GCA_900302345.1 Melanonus zugmayeri
GTGTCATATATAATGTATATGTATATATATATATATATATATATATATATATATATATATATATATATATATCAGATCATATATTATCATATATTTATATATCATAAAATTAACAAACAACAATAAATAAGCAATCATGCAGAGGTCATATCACCCAATAATGTTTTCACAAATTGCTTCTGTGTGTTTCTGTAATTTGGGTGCCATGCCATATTTTATGTCATGCTAATAAAGTCAGATACATTTAATTTAATTTTTCTTATTTTATTTATGTTTTAATTGTATTTTATTGATGGCAACCTTAAGGATTTTGAAATTAGCAGATCTCAAGGTTTCTTTCCCACAGTCTAGACTCTAGACGCTTGCAAAGTGTAAGTTTACAATCTGGCACATTACAATGCGACATAGTTTAAGGTACGTATTAAACCCAGCATCTTAATGGCCTACATCCACTCAGTGGTATGGGAACTTTAAAATAAATATAAGTTACATTTGTTACAATGGAATTATTAAATTTGCATGTGAAAAATATGATCGCACATAACAATGGGGGCCACGTCTCTGCTGTCTCTTAAGCCACCAGGACCGATGCTACAGTTCTAAAGCCAGTGCTTCCTGAAAGAGATGAATCGCTCAAGTTACCCGCTGGCTCACTTTCTCAGAGGGTGTTTGCCCATCAAATATTACAATGTGTGTTGCCGGAGAGGCCACAGAGAGCCCTTGCAGAGTCGCGTCACAGGAGTTAAGAGGGATAAGGAGCTCTGAGCCGATGGGAAAAACAAACAGGGGCCCCCAACACCAGTTCATGTTACCTGTCTCCCCTGGAACAGTTACGCTTCGCAACCTGGACCCAGGGCCCGATCACCTTACCTGCTGCTGCCACATTAAATAGAGGCATCCAAATATCCTGCTTCAAGATAGCCAATAATTACTTATTCATCGGCAGGTGGGGGGAGGAGGAGAAGGGCCCGAGTGAGGGTAGTGGGGGCTGCTGATGAATAGAGGCCCTTGTCAGGAGGCAGCAGCAGGAAACAGCTGACACAAGGGTATCCTTTTACATGCCTGCCTCCTGAGATGCCAGTACAACAAGGTTTCAAGCTTGGCCCCACAGCCGAGAGCAGACACCCCCCTGGAAAGGAATGCAGATAACTAGGCTATAGGGGCAAGAAGGGGCACCATCTCTGTGAGTGAGGACACAACGTCTCATTCAGCACTGGATGACTCGGGTTCTTGGGTAACACCAAGGGTGAGAAAGCTTCACTTTCTCTGTCACACAATATGAATGATCCGAGAACAGCGGAGCATCTCAATCACACGTTCATTTGTCGCAACACACTCGCAACACTTGCTTGTTTTCAATGTTTGTCCCTCTAATAATCCATGTGCAGTACAAGACTATAAACTGGATATTTCAAAAATGTATGAATTAGTTGAATAAGTAGTTTAGTGGTATCAATGAATACCCCAGAGTATTCACTGGTAATGATACCCAGGCCTCTCAGCTGCTGCTACACTCCACTGCCAACACCTGAGAGATGGAAATCTCACACTCTGGGAGGCCAGCGAAAGGGCGTTGAGGGGCTGCAGCCTCTCGGACCGGCTCTGTGTCGCTGCCACCTCTTGTTGGATGGCAATTTGCTCCTCATACCATAGCCTTCCAGGGCCTGGAACACATTCCTGCGAGGTGGGCTCCAATACGCAATACCTTTGAAGACATGACACCAAACACCCCCCCCCTGCATGCATGCATGGGCACACAGTGTGCATAGGGGGCCCGGCAAATATCTGCCCTCCGAAGCACCTGTTTATCCCTGGGGCGCAGTAACCAGCGGGTGAACCCCATTCAATATTTATCCCTGTGGCTTTCACAGATCAGCGGCCTAGGCGAGGCAAACCCTCTTAATTAAAACTGGAGCTTGCTTCAAAGGGCCCCATTCAGGCCATCAGTCAGCGCTCGGGGGACAAAGGAGCCAGGTTCAGGTAGCTTCACGGAAACTGGAGATGGACATGGGTTTTTTCTACTCTTCTGCTCGCCCTCCTCTGTTTCCACCTACCTCTATCCCACACTGCCAAATCCAAGTGGCACACCTGTGGCCGCATTAGGATGCTGTTGTAGGAGATTACTGATTCTTGAGGAACAGCATGGGTGTACTTTGACTGAGCTGGTACAAGGATTCTGGGTAGCATGTTGATCTCAGCAGCATACTTGGTAGTGTAACCAAACGACATGGATTATTTACCACCGCATCATCTTGATACGTTTCATGGCCCGCTGTGACCTGATGCACTCTGATTGGTTCCCTTTGACCATGGCAACAAGTTTACACATCACACTGGTTACCATGCAGAGATCCAATCACAGAAGCTAAATCATACATTCAAGGAGAAAGTTACATGTTTAGACAATATGGCGACATTTGACCATCAACATTGTCAATTTTGAAATCAATACCATATACTTTAAGCACCTGCTGCTTCATAAATGTTATTGATTATTCTACCATAATTTGTAGATCAGTTTGTAAATGTGTCCACTGAAATAATTGATTGTGTTCCATTCTAATGCCCTTTTTGGAGATTTATAGAACTACTGAAAAAAAAAATGTTTACCTGAGGTAAACAAGGATAGCATAATATCCACACAATATACTGTTGAATGTACCTAAATATGTATCTAAATATGAATTTCTAATAAATTGCACCAATTGCAATACATAAGACAACATCCAGTATATTTAGGAACTAGACTTTAGTCTTTCCACTGAAGGCATACACTTTGTTTGGGCCCATTCAATTAGGGCCATATGGCTATTGAGTGGACTCCACTGCCACCTGGTGGTGATTGTAGGAAGGAAGGAAGCCAACATTAATATGAAGCCTGAAATAGGCCTTTCTCACAGAGAAATGAGGGGTCGAGTTCTGGGGAGTTTGTAGGGTAAAGGTTCTTCCCTTGCCGTTGTAAACCCCATAGTAGACTGTCAACAACACGGAAACAATAAAATACACATCGTGTCTGGCTGAGTTGCCAAAAATTACTATGACCACTGGACAAGGGAGGAAGGAATAAACCACGACGAGCTGTCCCATTATTGGAAACAAAAAACTAATAAACCCTCAAAATGTAGTTCTAAAACAATTAAGATGTCGCTTTTTTGTATTTAGATTCACTGTTCACAAAGAGATAGTGAAGGTTAAATCACTAAAATATATTTACTTTGGAGCAGCTGGAATGTTGTATTTACCCTCACTTCACTGATGGAGCTAGTCTATCTCACCTGCTTCCATTGATTTTGGCTAACTTGTTCAAATGCTAACGAATCAAGCACTGGGCTGATTGAGAAAAAATGGTAAGGTACTTCTCGTTTGACTATGGGTAAGTGGAAAATAACCATAAAAAAGTTGGAGTATTCTATTAAGAATAAATCCATGATGACTTACACAGCATTCAGGGGTGATCTCCACAGACACAGCCTGGCTTTTCAGCTCCATGGTCCAACGCCTGTTCACTGGTGTCAGGCCTTCATCATCTGGGTCGTCATCGATGAACACAACGCCCCGCTTCCTTTTACTGCTCTGAAAGAGTAACCAAATAGTGTTTATAAAACCCAATTCAAATGCTGTTTATAAAACTCAATTCAAATACTGTTTATAAAACCCAATTCAAATGCTGTTTATAAACCCATTTCAAATGCCGTTAATAAAACCCAATTCAAATACTGTTTATAAAACTCAATTCAAATACTGTTTATAAAAGCCAATTCAAATGTTGTTTATAAAACCCAATTCAAATACTATTTATAAAACCCATTTCAAATGCTGTTTATAAAACCCAATTCAAATACTGTTTATAAAACCCAATTCAAATGCTGTTTATGAAACCCAATTCAAATACTGTTTATAAAACCAATTCAAAAGCTGTTTATAAAACCCGATTCAAATGCTGTTTATAAAACCCAATTCAAAAGCTGTTTATAAAACTCAATTCAAATGGCAGGATGATACTTGCAAGCTTGTTATTCTAAAAAAATAAAAACAATTGTAGCAAGTACCTTTTCATCAGAAGAGGGAGTGCGAAGACGCTTCCTGTCTGATTGAAAGTCACTGTCTTTCTCAGAGTCCGGGATGACGGAGGTCTGTGCCTTTTCTGAAAGACGCGCGGCAAGCGTCTCCTTTTTGGGAATGAGCATATCTGGCAAGGATGAAAAAACACAGAATGGGTTAAAGATATGAATATGCATTAGTTGTCATGACATGGACAAGCTATAAATAGTACAATTCAAATGTGTCAACACAGTTTGAGACAGACTTGTAGGTGTACATTGTTAGCTTACATTTGGTCCTCCATTACGAACAATATGGACATAATTAAGGATCCCAAGTACTTACCACTTTGCTGAGGTGATTGCTGTTGCGCCACCACTTTCCCAGGGGACAAAGTGAGGTCCACCACATCTGGCTTGGGTGGTGTTGAGGCACAGTGGGTCTTAGTGTGACACCTACATTGACAGGGGGTAGCACCCTCTGACTTCTTAGAATCCATATGTTTTTTCTCCTCTGAGCAGCTTTTTCCCTCCTGAGAGCTTCCTCCTTGTTCAGGTTTGGCTGTAACCACAAGGCAACAACAAAGACAGTCATTATTAACCTTTCCAAAAAACATGGCATTAGTCCAATATTAAATGCCTAAATGATTGTCTGGTAATACTTTTCTGAAATTGTTTTCATTGTTAAAATATTGATACACAGCTCATAAGTGATTCATTGTACCACTCCCCACCCTGAAACACAATTAGTGCTTAACAGCGCATGAGAAGTTACACCTTCCCCTTCTTTGGATCACGCCTACCGTATTGAGCCTGCTGCCAGGCGAGAGCCGAGCACAGCAGAGCCAAGGTTTTCCCACTTCCCGTCGGACTCTCCAGCAGACAGTGCTGGCTGTAGTTTAGCCCTCGAACAATCTGCAGATATATAGAATAATGGTCAGTCAACTGCTAATGGAATTGTGGTTAAGGCCTCTACGTCACCAGCAATAGAGCTGGAACAATATATTCATATACTGTTCATACCACAGGAATAATACCATTAAATCAGCAGTGTATATTAACATACTACTGATTTTATGGTATTAATCCAGTGGTACCCTTTGGGTAGTTTGATAATTCCTTTTAACTTTTGATCATTTCAAGATGTGATAAGCTACATGAAATAATCTCCAGTAGCTGATTGTATCATATTATATCCGTTATATCATATATATAGTATGTTGACTTAGCAGCAACTATTGGTAGGTCATCCATTCATAAATAACATAAGTCTGAATGTGCATATATTCTGCCAAGGCTTCATAGTTCCATAGTGACTGTTCACTTTACAAGACATCTTGTAATCTACCTCACTGACAATGTGACATTACCACCTCACTGGCACGTTGAGGTTTATTATTTCTATATTAAACTAATTGAAAGAGCTCCATATACCGTGGCTTGTATGCGTTTGTAGAATGTATTAGATAAAAGTTATAATCAACTTTCTACACTGGTCCTGAAAGTTACTCAAGCTCACCGAGTTCATCATGGCCAACTGGGACGGATAGGCTTTGCAGGGGAACTGAACCTTCACCCCTCCGATGGTGTACTGCACCGGGGGAGCAGCCATGCTCACCGGCTCCTAGTCACAATGTAGTAAGGTATTATGTACATACAGAAAACTAGATCAATTTAACACGTATCAACATAACACAATGTAGTTGTCGCCATTTAATGTTGTTGCAGCTGCTTTAACTGTAACTGTCAGTAGTCGATAATAACCAGTTTAATTGACAGTAAAACAACAGAGCTACAGAGGACTACCAGCTGCTTGCGTGTCGTCTTCCCGCCATACAACAAACGGAGGCGTCGCAGCGGATATGACGTAGGTAAACAGTCCGGTCTACAGCTAGGATAGATTCATAACGCAGCAGCGCCTGGTGGTCAACCAGGCGCAGTGTATCCCGTCTTATATACATGCGCTCTTACTGCGCATGCGCTGCATGCGAGTGGTACCCATGGATAACGGTGGTGGTAACCCGATGGTGGAAATAGCTACCTATATTTTGCATTGTATACTTACTCTCTCTCTCTCTCGCTCTGGAGTTTAGGACTTTGTGATGCATCCATCTCCTATTATGTACCCGACTACCACTAATAAAAAAAATGATGCCTAATGGCTACTCTTGGAGAAGCCGTATATATATATATATATGCCAAAACAGAAAATAATTATACATGGTTTGAATCGTTTAAATATTTTCATTTTTTATTTTCACATTGAAATTGTACACATGCACTAATAGGAGTATGAGGTGCATTTGCCACTATACGCAATGGTTGAACCAGATATCCAAGAACAAGTTTTTACATAAAAAAAGAATAGCAGGCCCTATTTTAAAATCATTAATATATACTACAGCCAGGTAAAATAATCTGCAGACTGTCATATACACATTAATACCACAGTCAACATTTTCAGCTAAATAAAACAATGCTACAAATTGTCTTGATAAAAATTGCACTTTGTTGTATCAAAAATCCACAGCTCATAATGTAACATTGTCTTCTGAATTAGGAAAAATATTGTGTTCGGCATTCATCTCTGCTCTGCTGAAAGCAAATATTAAATTATCAGTCGTGCTATTCTATCTTGTGAATCAGATCAATGAATTGGCTGATGACAGTAAGGCCATGATTCTGTACACTTTAAGAAACAAACACTCCACGTATTTAGAATACAGCATTCTAAAGCCACAACATTACTGTTTCCCTTCTGCTTTAAAAACTGTGTTTGCTTTTCCTTTCCTATCCCAGGTACATTGCTTTCAGCAGAATACTGAAGAAAAGCACACAAATGCAGAAAACTAACTGAACAGAATAATACACAGTATACATCAATACACAAACAGCTAACATAATGAAGAACAAAACTAGAACCCAATGTGTTAGGGTAACCAAGTCATATGCAAAAATACAAATGAATCAGAACAACAATTGTAGGGAATTTCACACAATATCAATATATATCCAAGTGTGCCACACATGCATGCATCTTGTGCTTTTTAAGTGAATGTGGAGTTTTGCAGTTTGAAGCGTGGTCAAAATTAAAATAAATAGCCACTAGTCAGGTGTATGTAACAGTTCACTGCTCCTACATTTGATTTGGAGCCACACAAAGTAAAACGATTCTCCCTCCAGAGATTTGTCAGCATTATTTAATATGTGTAAATCAATTAACACTTTTGTTAGCTTACTGGTTCTTACTATAGCAGCACCTTCATTATGCGTTCAAGAAAATCTCATCGAGTAATCAAATGAGTAAAATATGTAAATACTGGTTCTGCGCATGCACATATGCACACACGCACGCACACACGAGCGTACACACAAAGGGTTGAGCAAAGTTAATTTTCATTTATGGTGATGGAGTAGTTCATCAAACAGGATTTTGATATATAATAGAGTAAAACCAGGTATAAAAATATATTCATTTGTTTTAAATGAGCATATCACAGAATATTTACATGAGGATAATTATATCTCATAGTATTTTGCATAATTGCATAAAAGGACAAACCATTAACATTAAAAAATAAAAGACATACACTCAAATTGCGCACTTTTCCAGAAAATGGCAGTTGGACATACTTGTATATTATTATCGACCAAACAAAGAGAACCAAAGTGTACGAGAGAGTAAACCTCTTACTTGATGTCCACCACAATGTAAAATATGTGTAGGAGAGGTGCTACTTGGTAATAACATGTCAACAAGACTGCGCTTTACACAAAAGAAAGAGAGATTGTGGAGTGGGGAAGGCAGCATGTTTACTTGTCCATCTTGGTTTGTGTGAATGTGAAGTGAATTCATCAGTGTGATTTTGCAGGGCTGCAGGGAAAAGTCCTCCCTCAGCACACACACACAGTGGCTTTGCCATGCTGTTGGAGCAGGGAACAGGAAATGCTGGAGGAGTTGTTCTGGCCTTTCTCTGTGCTGCGCTGAACCTCCGCTGCCCTCCCACCGTCCCTGTGCCGCGCCTTTTTGGCGGACTGGTCGGTCATAGATGGCATGTTGGTGGTCCGTTTGCTGCCGGGCACCCCGGCGGCACTTTCCCTCAAAGCCTCTCCCTTGTCGGTCAACTGCGATGGTGGTTCGCAGGTGGAGTCTTTGCACGGCGGGTTGGGGGTGTAGGGGTTGGATGAGAAGATGCTGAACAGGCTACTGCTGCTGCCTCCCAGCAGGCCATCTGTACGCTCCAGACTGGGGACCAGCTCGCAGACGTCAGGGGCCATGTCCGACTTTGTAACCGTCTGCTAAGGTGGAGAAACAAAAGTCAACAAAAAGCGTCATCACGGAGGACAAATGAGGATGATTGGTATCAATCAAAACAAAATGTATATCTGCCTTCCTCTCACCCTGAGGATCAGTGTATCCGAGCGAGATATAGAGGTAGGGGGGCTTTGGGACACGCGTGCCAGATCCAGCAGCACTTCCTCATGGTGCAGCGTGTCCTGGGGGCTGCCTGGTTCCTGCAGGGCAATAACAATGGCGCTGGTGTTGTCCGCGCGAAGCATTCGCTGGCGCCACCGCAGCAGAGCATGGCTCACAAGCTGCCGGGCGCTTGACACACCACATGGAGCCTGCCAGGGCCAAACATTGTTATATGGAGGAGGAGGAGGACACCAAATTGGCATTCAAAAAGTACATGTTTTTTTGGTTTAAACCCATGTGTACAGAGAAGAATGTGTAAACTGAAAACCAGGCTATCTGGCTATTCTGCATTTATTTTTGTCATTATTTAAATGCATTTAAACACTGAGCATGACCCCTTTAATCTGGTACAATGCAGATGCTATTTGGCTGTCGCAGTACGTATTTATAAATACCATGGCCTCATCGTTGTCTTGGCACATGGAGATGGCATCCTGGGGAGGCACCATATTCCAGAGGCCGTCGCTGCCCAGAATAATATAGCGATGCTTCTTAGGGTCCAAGGTCACCACACTAGTGTCTGGCTCGGGCGACACCACAAATTCACCACTGTAGAAGTCATAACTCCAGAGGTCACCTGTTGTGAGGCATGAGAGAAAAGACTTGTTCTTGTCCTGTTCCTGAAATAAAAGCATGTGCTTTTATGACAATATAAGATCATGCATTACTTTTTTGGTTAATTTGTGAATGAACTAATAGAAATTGCCCATGAATTACTGGTACTGGGGCATCAAAGAACAACTGCTTTCAAGTTTGTTTTCTGTTGCTTCATTTGCAATAATAATGACACTAATAATCACAATCAATACAAAAAGTCCCAATAGGTTGTTGCAGTCACATGACACCCGTGTTGTGCAAACTTCAGACGGAGGGCATGAAAGTAAAAAAGAATGACTTATCATACGATATTACCAATTTACCCACTATCGTGTCAGTAGACATAGTAAATAACCTTGTACTGCAGACCTCGTATTACACCAGAGATCAAATGAAAGCGTTCAAAAGCCTGGAGGCATATAACCTTTGTGTGTGCGGCTGGGTTCACGAATTGGGAATGAACTAGTTTTTGCCAGGGTGAGTCTATGCTTTTAGTTTTCATCTGCAAAACAACCTATTGCCCTTTTGACCTCCTGAACACATAGGCACACAGAACAGTCGATGTTCTGTGTGCCTCTCCTATACGTACCCAGAGCTCTTGCCACCGCCAAGAAGGGAATCTGGTCAATGACAGTGCTTCTGCGGACGGGACCGTTGTGGCTCAGCCTGGGCCGCTTCCACACCACACGGTTCACTCCAGACTTCTTGATGACACTGAGGATGAAACACACAGAGGCCCAAAGATTAAACAGTTGCCTCTGTCGGTTAATCTGGATCTTGCAAGCCATAATGAATCATTTTTATTTGTACATTCATTCCGAATGCTTCCAGGGTGTTACAGTGTACCACGACCAAAAGAAAAATAATAACAGAAGCGCAGTTTTCAGTAAAAGTTGCCTTTGGTCCATCCCAATGACATGGATGTTATCTCCTGAGCCAGATAACAGTTTGATCTGCTATTGTGCAACGCTTGCTCACTGTTGCAGTGCACTCACTCTCTTTATCATCAGGGCTGGGTTGGCAGGGTTAAACAATCCCCTGTTGTTGTTGTTGTTGTTGTTGATGTTTAGACAGGATCCACCCCAACTGTGCGAAAAATGACTCGCCGGACAAAAGACGCGAGTGCCCATCCATGCGAGATTTTTAAAAAAGATGCAAGATGAAATGCCCACAAAGGCGACGGCAAAGGCTGCGGTTCTGCTGCAGAAATGCCATCCAAACCCAGCTTCACCAGATAGAAGCGCTTCGCTAGAAGCGAAGGAGATCAGTCATGATAGCACCAATGTGAAATATAACTGTGTTCTGTCTGTATATATTATATACTATATATTAAGTATACCAAATATATTAAATGACATACATCTCCTATGTGTGTGTGTGTGTGTGTGTGTGTGTGTGTGTGTGTGTGTGTGTGTGTGTGTGTGTGTGTGTAGCCAGAAGAGACTTGGGTATTGTCAATAATCGATAAAGCACAATATATTGAGAATTTAAATAACCGTGTTGTGTGTAGTGTAATAAATGTATGAAATTATTGTAACAGTGAATTACCTACACCTAGCAATTAATAAATGTATTTCAACATTGTTTCATATAAATGACAATGAGTGATTTGGAAAAGTATCCAGGAAAATCCCATTATCTCCAGAAGGCTTCCAACCTACCTCCCTCCAAGACCTTCGATGCGCTCCCTCTCCCGGGGAAGTTCGGGCTTGTGATCCTGTGTGACTTCTACTGCTTTGATGAACTGGTCGCTGGAGTCGTCCTGGACCCCGAGGACCACGGCCGAGTCCCCTACGTGGGCCACATACATACGGTTGCCCCGGATCACAACAACACTGGCTGTGGTGCCAGATGTACTGGGTAGCCCTGTAAGTGTTTTTGGCCATTCAGCTAACAGAGAGACAAAGAGGTAAAACAAATACAGCCTTTACTCAGCAGTCTGTTGATTGTTCTCTTGATTGACACTGGGAAATGGAAAGGGTCAATATCAAACAAAAACAATTGACCCTCACCCCATACTTAATGAAGGAGTAATTATTTACTGCACAGATAGAGAAATGAATGTTAACAAATAACGACACAAAGGAGGTAGAGATATTCATGGATCATCATATACATAGAAGAGCACAAGCAAGCTGTATCACATTGTTGAGATATGTTGTGAGAACCGGAATCACAGGTGATATCTGTTAATTATATTGGCCAACCCCTGCTATACTGTCACAATGTGGCATACGCATAAAGAATCATTCACGACAACGCAGATGTGAGCATTATATGAATGGGGCTGTGAGAAATTGTGATAGGCCTACTACGTAGTTATAACTAGTAACTAATTACACAATAGTTTGTAGAGAAGTCTCCATTCGTGCTGAGAATGGGATCAACAGTTGTATAGACTAATCGCAGGTATTAATCCTAAGGGAATGACATGGCATCATGCCCGGGCATGTACATCATCTGAAGCATCATAACAGACGGCTGGTGGCGGTGTTTCTCACATTCTCACCATGGGAAACGTTGTCACTTTGAGGCGAGCAATGCACGCAATATCGTTCGATTTTGCTAATTATATACATATATTTTAAACGTGGCAAAAAACCGTAGGCCTATATCTACTAGGACAAGTGACCTGGTGAGAGAATGACCACACTCTCTGGTGTGATGCAAGAACGGGTCACACCAGAGCACATACTGGGACACTAGTTGACCACTGGTGCTGGCGGTGTAACCCTGGCTGTAACCGGG
>OMKN01069795.1:0-10483 GCA_900302345.1 Melanonus zugmayeri
ATGTCTTGGTGGTTGGTTGGTTGATTGGTTGACTGGTTGATTGGTTGATTGGTTGGTTGGTTGGGTGGTTGGTTGGTTGGTTGGGTGATTGGATGAATGGTTGGTTGGTTGGTTGATTGAATGAATGGTTGGTTGGTTGGTTGGGTAGTTGGTTGGTTGGTTTGTTGGGTCGTTGGTTGGTTGGTTGATTGATTGGTTGATTGATTTATTGGTTGGTTGGTTGATTGATTGGATGAATGGTTGGTCAGTTTATTTAGACAAGAGACTTATTTACCCCTGTGCTGTCATACAATGAAAAAATAGCATCATCCCCTGATCAAATGCTTGTAACTGAATGTTACTGGCTGGTTGGCTCACTGACTGCCTAGCAATGTTCCATGATTGGTTGCTTCATTTCTAATGGACTTCTTTGTATAACTCTATTACAGCATCAGCATGACGGCCTGCTCCTCCATCCTGGCCCTGGGCATGATGCCCCTGTGCCTGCTCATCTACACGTCCGCATGGACGTCGGCGGACACCATCCAGATCCCCTACGAGAGCATTGGTAAGCAGACGCCACCGGGCGAACAGTCGTTCTCCTCGGTCTGGTTCCACTGATTCAAATATTGTGACTCCAACGACAAGTCAAAATGTTGCTGTAAGCATCCAAAAAGAGATAATAAAAAGAAACATTGTTCATCAAATTATAAATTCAAAAGGGGAGTATGTGGTCCAAGTCCTGGTTAACAATTAATTTGACTTAGACTTTTAATTTTTTTTTTATAATACTTAATTACTGACAGAGAATGAGGATGATTAAATTACCATGGCTTCCTTCTCAGGGTTTATTCACGTTCCCGCTGGGTTTTGGGGAGTTTTTCCTTGGTCTTTGTTGTAGTAATAATTACTAACTGTATTCATGTATTTTAACTTACAAACATATTCTTTGTGATTGTATTTCTATATGTGTGAAACCACATTGCGATGTGAGTGGAATGTGTTTTTTTTTAACTGTGCTCTTATCTTCAAGCTGAAAACAAGTTTAGACCTAAAACTTCTTACAGAATGTCGTTTTTAGGCCCAATACTGCTTGAGAATATAGTTTCTCCTGCCTGTCAGAAGAGTCTAGGTTTCAACACCTACAGAATGTGGTTAATATGGTTTTAGTTCTATAAGAACGTACGAGGTGGAGGTTAGAGGTCAGACCCTTCATGAACGGACTCAAGGGTGTGCATGTACCATTGCTCTCTGTAATAAATAAGTTAATATTGGACTTTATTCATTCTCCGAGACCTACCTTATGTCCTAGTTTAACTTAGACCCTAAACGACACTAAGGAAAACAACATATCACCTTGCCGAGTGCTTAGGGGAGTGTTATATTATATTATATATATATATTATATTATAATGTGGGGCTGTAACTGTAATCCTCCCGCCTTCAGGCATCACCCTGGTGGCACTGCTCATCCCCGTCGCTCTGGGCATGTACCTCAAATACAAGAAACCCCTGCTGGCCAAAAAGATCCTCCAGGTGAGCACACATTCAACTTTGACCCGTATAAGCATATTGAACGGCACATTCAACACATTCAAAGTTGAATGGGTTTGTTCAATGTATGACGCTGTTTGCATGTGCTTGCGTGAGTTCGGTTTTGTGACTTATGTAGCTATAGGCCTACAGCATAATCAGAAAATACAAATACAAAATACATTCCGTTTGTGGCTTTAAGATTCGGTGGCTTTTTCGTTAATAAACATAGCAGTCGTACATTTTGTACGTGCAAAGCGCTCGGTGAGTGATCTACATCTGACTGATGGTTCTGACTGGTTCCGTCCTCCAGATTGGATCCATCCTGGGCTTCTGTCTGATCATCATCATCGCCGTGGTGGGCGGTGTCCTGTACCAGTCCTCCTGGACCATCTCCCCCTCGCTGTGGATCATCGGGACCATCTACCCCTTCATCGGCTTCAGCCTGGGCTTCCTCATGGCCCGGTTCGTGGGTCAGCCCTGGTACAGGTAGGGGTGTCGTCTCTTCCTGGTAGAACATACGAGGGGCCTTTGCTAATGCAATACAAAGATACTTTTATCTGGGACTTCTGTGTGTGTGTGTGTGTGTGTGTACAAGGCCACCTGCTTATCATCAGTTAGGGGTTAGATGCCTTGCTCAGCGACACCAGGTCATTTATTAACAGAAGGGCTAAAAAAAACCAGCAGCACATTAGCCGCAAGCTAGCTAGCTCTAACTTCTTTCTAACCAATTGAAATATGAAAAAAAATAATATCGTAACCCCTAAAACCCATAACTTATTTTGTCTTTGCTTCTTTGTTGCGGTTCATGTTTCAGATGCCGTACTATCGCCCTGGAGACGGGCTTCCAGAATGCCCAGCTGTGCAGCACCATCGTCCAGCTCTCGTTCGAGGCTGAAGACCTGGAGGTCATGTTCGCCTTCCCACTCATCTACAGCATCTTCCAGCTCGTGGTCGCGCTGCTGTTCGTTGGAGGTGAGAGCACACGACTTGAAGTCAGCGTATCTGCTTGGTTTTTTAACGATGTGACGTATTTTATTTTACAAAATCGCAAATCATTCTCTACAATAAACAAACCTTTTCATTCTTATGGATTTGACAGATGAACCCGATTCATCTAAAAATGTATGATTCGGCAGGTTTTTTCTGGGTTGATCTTTGAGACAAATAAAAGTTCTTAAGACATTAGGCCATTTCATATTTGGATGTCATATTTTTTTATATTGTATTATAGCCACCATGCTCCTTGAGGGCAAGGTGGCCGTCCATATAGGACATTTTTAAAACTAGTTTAAATTTAGTTACATGTTTGTCCAACAATCATCAGATATTAATTTGAAATATTGATAATATGCTTTCCCCTCAAAACAGCCTATCAGGTTTATAAGAAGTCAACTGGCCGAGGGTCATCGGATGAGGACAGCGAGGCTCCGCCATCGTGGGAGGAGGGAGATTGTAAAAATGCAGCCGGAAAACAAGACTACTCTTTGGATAACAGCGGATTTGAGCCTGATGTGAACGCCAACACCAAAGAAAAGGCGACATACAAGTTGACCGAGATGTGAGACAACTGCCCCCCCCCCCAAGAAATACTGTAACATATAAACATACAAATACTGAACTATAAACATACAAATACTGAACTATAAACATATAAACATACAAATACTGAACTATAAACACACAAATACTGAACTATAAACATACAAATACTGAACTATAAACATATAAACATACAAATACTGAACTATAAACATATAAACATACAAATACTGAACTATAAACATACAAATACTGAACTATAAACACACAAATACTGAACTATAAACATATAAACATACAAATACTGCACTCTTTCGGCCGCATGTGTGTACTGCTGTTCATGAACGCAATCAGTTTAAGACTTCCCCATTCCAGAGGATGTTGTAGGCCTATCTGGATGTTGTAGGCCTATCTGGTCAGTCGGTTGAGCTCAAATCAAATGGGGTGCTTTTCGTATCCCAGACTATCAGTACCTCAGTACCTCATACAGAAATTGTAGAAGAATATATTAACATGGAGGGTGAATGACAATGAGGTCTTGCAATTCTCACCTTTTCTGAACATGAGCAAATGCTTCTATATTTTTATTTTAAATAGAGGGATTATTTAATGCATTTATTATTTATAATACTAATGTTATATATTAATTACCTAATTTATTAGCCCATTCTTTTGGGCACTGAGGGCAAAAAGAGTGATTAGCCTTTTATTTGTATTATTTTGCATTTTCCTGATTTTTACCCAACTTGCTTTGGATAAGGTCTTTATTTTTGTCACCATATTTTGAAGCGATAAACTTATGCTAAAAAGCATTTTATTGTTTTAAACAAATATATATTGTTGTTATTGAGTCTGCTGTATTAGTACATATTTTGATGTAAACATAAGTTAGCCCTTGTTTGTTTTTATATTCCAATTGTTAAACAACTGAAGGAGTTCTATAAAATATATTGTATTGTATTGTGGTGAATAAACCTTGAACATTTATAAGTATGTTTTTATTCAATATAGGCCTACCATTCCTCAGTGATGAAGGCCTATATATGTTAAACATTAGACAGCTGAGTTCACACAGCCAATATAGTCAAATAATAAACATGCATTTACAAACTCACATGAGCTATAACCATATACTGTGGCTTATAAAAGCACATGATGCTTTATTATAGATGGGGCGATGGATGTGACTCATAAGTGAAAACTGCAAGAATTAACATAATACACAGAAGGAAAAACAGACATAGTCCTACATTTGTAATTCATATGTAATTAACAGGACATACAGGATTATTACATTGTTAATCTGTTAATCAGTTAATCTGACATGGAATATTTCACATGTTCAAACAGTTAGGTTGCTGTGCTAGGAACAGAGTGGGTGGGCTTTCTAAAAGGGTGCAAATAAAAAAGAATCAATGAAAGGAATGAAAAAACAGACAGACAGAAAGAGCAGCAAAGAAAGAAAGAACACTAAAGAAAGAAAGAAAGAAAGAAAGAAAGAAAGAAAGAAAGAAAGAAAGAAAGAAAGAAAGAAAGAAAGAAAGAAAGAAAGAACGAAAGAAAGAAAGAAAGAAAGAAAGAAAGAAAGAAAAAGAACAGTAAAGAAAGAAAGAAAGAGAAGTCCTGTCTGGGTAACAGACCAGGCAGTAGGTCACATGTCTCATAGTCCAGCTCTCTGGATAAGACTGATGATATGCAATGTCAAGAACCTCCTTTCTTGCTCCCTTCCTTCCTTCCTAAGCACGCTGGCTCCTCCTCCGACAGACATCCGAAAAACGGACTTTAAAGAACAACAAGTCAGATCCTCTGGTAAGTTCTCCTCCTCTCGGGATAACACACACGAATGTGTATAGGACGGTATTTGGTTATGTGGGGCTATAGAGGGTTATGATCTCGTGTTATCTCTCATTATCTCTCATTATCTTTTCTCTAAGTTCCTCATCTCTTCACGGAGAGGGATTTTTGTCTCAACCGAGTCCTCCTGAACACGTAAGTCCTGCACGGTGTGAAACGAGACTCATTTAGGCTCATATTTGTGTGTTTTCGGTCTAACGTTTTTCGTAAAAGTCTTTACTGTGAAGTAAGGAGCGCGTTCTTCTGACGCCTGCACCCTAGGGTGCGCGTGATGGTCTCTATGTGCAGCTGGGCTGAGAGAGGACCCTGAGCTGTAGCGTTATCCCGGTGTGCCGCTACGCGACTTCCGGTCTCTTACTTCCATGAGCGGCGTACGCCGGTTAAACAGAGAATAACAACATGACAAGAACACCAATAACGACGACAAGGAGGATAGATGTAGAGTTTTTACGAAATGTGACAAAGAAATATCCGAAACATGGAACGGAAACAGATATCCCCCTATCGGAAGTCCCGCCCTCTCTCTCGCCTCTCGCCGTTAAACCCATGTAACTGAAAGTCTCGCCCTCTCTCTCGCCAATAACGCTCATCTGGAGCAGGTCCCACTTAACCTGGGGCCGACCTATGAAGGAATACAATTACACTTTGTGTTGCTTTAATATTGGTAGAATTGACTGTAGAGTGTAGATATCACCACCAGCTACCCAGAACAGTGAGATAATTCTGTATTTGGGCTAAAACACCACTACGCCCTGCTGTGTGTTATGTGTTACGTTTTACATGGACAATGTTCAATCTCAAATGTCAAACAACAAAGTTTGAGCAAAGCCTGACCAGGGAGATTGATGGAGGGTTTTGATCCAAGGGCCACAAGTGTTTACTTATGTCCCCACTTGGGCCGGTTGTCATGGTAATGTGTAGAGACATCCCAGAGGTGTCCACCCTGTCACCTGAACAGGTGAGTTAATAAATTACACAGAGGTTTCACTCATAACACTCATTATGGGTCTGCTACGTTTATGCATAGACACACAGACCGGCCCGGTGAACTCACCCGTTTAACGGATCACCTCGCTCTAACGCATTGTTGACATAATGACACTAATCATACACTAATGTAAGGAATGAGGACCACTCACATTCCGGTATAGTCATATATATGCATAATGAGAATAATGACACACATCTGGGTTACTCTATGCATGTTCATTCATGTTTAGGCATTTTAAAAGTAAACTGATATTAAAATATCAGTGTGACCGGCCTGTAAACACATGTAAGTAAACAGGGGAGATGCCGTTTTTCTGGATAAAAAGCACTACATTTCTCAACCGATTTCAATGAGTTGTTTTTATATTCAAGAGTTTATGATCTACGTGGAATACAAAAAAATATATTATTATATAATATTTTATATATTATAATTGTTATAGTGCTTTTTATCCAGAAAAAACGCATCTCCCCCGATTACTTGTATGTGTTTACAGGCCAGTCTTGACCTCTCTGATGTGTGATCCAAAGGCCAATGCGGCATCTATGTATATATGTATATGTATATATGTCTATGTATACATGTCTATGTATATACTGTATGTCTATGTATATATGTATACATGTCTATGTATATATGTCTATGTATATACAGTATGTCTATGTATGCATGTCTATGTACTGTATATATGTCTATGTATATATGTATACTGTATATGTCTATGTATATATGTATACAGTATATGTATATGTATATATGTCTATGTATATATACTGTATAGCCGTTTTGCCGTGTCACATTAACCCCCTCGGATGCAGAATCCCGTTACCTGAGTCAGGTGCGCCGCGTGGCCTAGAGACTAAAACAGCCCATAGAGTTTACACATCCATGACAACGATGAACCATGTTGTCGTGGCAACACACCACATGGCTTGACATGCTATGCTCACTCGTGTTATAATTATCTGGCTCACCGTGACTCAAACCTTATGGGGCGAACGTTCAGGCGACACCTCAGGGATTCTCAGATGTAACTGGATGACCAGAAGAAGATCCTTGGAGGTGGGAGATGTTTTGATATATGGTTCCCAGGAACACGAATGGTTTTCTAAAGGATTATGTCACTTGTTTTCCATTGGGATTGTTGTTGTTGTTGTTGTGGTTAATAGCGTCTTAGAGAAGTATTGTAGTCAATGGGGTTTCTTCAGTCAATATTTTAGTTTTCACTTTCATTCACTTTTGTGGCTTTATTTCCCTTCAGGCCTGGTTGATTTCTATCAAAACCTTTGTTGCGTCCAAACTGGTTGTAACTAGAGATCGACCGATATGCTTTTTTTAGGGCCGATACGATACCGATAATTTCCAAGTTGAGGTGGCCGATTGCCGATATTTAAGGCCGATATTTAATATCGCCGATTTACTTTTTTTTATGACAAAATGACAAGGAGAGAAAGCTGAATTCAAAACTTTACTTTATTTGCATACCTTTGCATACCTTTCACCGGCCAATACTCACAGTTTAAAAGAACTAGGTTGTGGTGTAAGAAGCATAGCCTCTCAGCATGCTCACCGCTGAGCCTGTTTCTTCTTTTTTCATATATTGCCCCCACTTCACTAAATACACGTTCACTGGGAACAGAAGAAGGTGGGGGACAGAGATATCTCCTCGCAAGAGGAGTGAGCAGGGGCAACCGTGCCTCGTTAAGCTTCCACCACTCAAGTGGATCACCCTTACGGTCGATCACTGGCTCTCGCAGGTACCGCTCTAACTCTTCTTCCAGGATGGCCCTGGCACTGACCACTGCTGACCTGACTCCAAGCAAGGCATCATACATGTTGTCAATGAGGCGGCACCCAGACCCCTCCCTCCTTGGCCTCTTCGGGTCACTGCCATTGACGTTCACCGGGATCTCTTCGCCCTCTCTCTCCTCGTCTCTCATCTCTCTCCCAGGCTCTGCTTCCGTCTCTGACTCACCTAGGGCTGGGTGATAAACAAAATATGAAGTTTTACAATTTAAGTGTGTGACTGTCTGTAAATTAAATGGCCGATTAATTTATTGCCCACAGAGTCAGTAGCTACGTGGTGAGTAGGGAGTAACTTAGGGACTGACGTTGTTGACAACGAACGCGCGTGTGTGTGTACTGTGTGTGTGTGTGTGTTTGTGTGCAAGAGTGAGTGCCAGTGTGTGATCAAGCCCAGCCTTAGTATCACCTTCTAGAGCAGCTGGCTCTTCTGGGTCTTCTCCACCTTCCTCCATGAGCCACCTCTTTGCTCTCATAAGGGTATCCGCAGAGGAGAGTGCATGGCCTTTATATCTGGGGTCTAAGATACAGGCGAGGACCACACACTTCACCTCCTCCACCCTTTGAAAGCGCCGAGTCAGGCTCTTCAGCATCTCTGACCTCATGGTTTTGACTCCAAAGGTGGAGGGACCTTGCTCTTCCTTCAGGAACATCTTCAGCACCTGAGTGAGTGAGGAGAGTGAGTGAGGTGAGTAACTGAGCAAGTAGGTTAACTAAGCAAGTGAGGTAGGTGAGGAGAAGTGAATCACTAAGTACAATTGACCTCCTCACCTGTACACTTGGGATTACGCACGCCACAGAGCTTTCATTGGAGCTCATCTCCAGAGTGACCTCCTCTATAGGTGTGAGCACTTCGATTACGTTGGCGACCAGATTCCACTGTTCAGCAGTTAGCGTTGGGATGCCTCCATGCTCACCAGCATAAACATTCAGCGCTCTGCGCTGTTCAAACATCCTTTCTAGCATGTGTAGAGTGGAATTCCATCTTGTTGGTACTGCCTGCAGGATGGCATGTGCAGGGAGGCCGATGTCTTGCTGGATTGCTGCCAGGCGCTGTTTGCCAAGTGTAGAGTGTGAGAAATGGGTTGCGATGGTCTTCAGTGTTGACACTATATTCAGCACAGCTCTCTGGGCGTTCAGACCATCCTGGACCACCAGCTGAAGAATATGGGCGCTGCAGCTGAAGTCCACCATCTCAGCGAGATGCATCCCTCTCACCATGTTCGCGCCACTGTCCCTAAGGACTAGCGTGACGCGGTCTTTGGTGATGTTCCACTCCTCCAGCATCAAGAGGAACATGGCACTAATGTATTGGCCAGTATGTGACCCGAACATTGCCTTCGTGTTGAGTAGTACCTGCCTCCGGATCCAGCTCTGGTCAATGAAGTGACAGGTGAGGCTCATCAAACATTCTGTGGCTCCTGACCAGCAGTCAGTGGTGAATGACAGGTACAGGCCTGCATTTTCTGGAACAAGTAGGACTTTGATTTTCTCACATACTTTTGTGTAGATTGTTGGCATAATTTCTATGCGATAGTATTTCTCACTTTTTAGCAGATATCTTGGCTCTGCAAAAGCCATGAGCCTTTTGAAGCCCTGATCACTGACCACTGTAAATGGCTGGTTGTCTGTGGCCATCATCTCTGTTATCAGTATGTCCATCTTCTTGGACCTTCTATCTGTGTTCTGCCACTTTGCTTGATTCTCAAATACCTGCGGTAGTTTGAGTTGTGAATGGGTTGGAGGTTTTTTTGCTACCTCTCTCCTTTTTTCAGCCTCCTCATACACAGCAGAGTGATGGATCCTCAGGTGGGTCCACATGTTCGAAGTGTTTTTGGTTTTACCCACTTCAGACCCCATTCTGATTTTTTCCTGGCATTCCTTGCACACTGCCAGGCCTGGTGTTGGCTGAGTAAAATGGGCCCACACCTCACTTGTGACTCTTCCGGCCATGATGAAGACATTCTACAAATAAAAAAAAATAAAAAAACACAGGTAGGTTAATATCCAATTACAAGTTTAAGTACAGTCCCACTCATGTCACTGAGTATGAAGACATTTTTTCCTGCCAGTTTAATTCAGTCTTTAGCCTATTGCAGACACTTAAAAGAAAATAGAAAAACACAGGATAAAACCACAGTAAACCACAACAATTCCCCTTTTACTTTCAGAGCAGTTCATGTAGGCTCTGTCTCCAGTGTTATCTAAGCCTGGAGGGAGCAGACTACAGAATTGTCCCTAGCAATATTTTTTATTTTTATATAACCACTGTTGTCTGTCAGTATTTAGTCAATTTGCAATTTGGTAAACAAATAGTTAATAGGCCTCGTTCTGCCGGGCCCCTTGCGCTTGTGAAGTAAATAACAAAATGGAAAGAACATTTACCTATTTCATATAGGCCATATTAGGCTTATTTCGTTAACTTTAAACATACATTTGACTAAATCAATAGCATAACAAACGAATTTATCACAAATAATGCCTCAAATAGCAGCTAGGCCAAGGCCAAGTGGGGCAGACCTCTGCCTAGAATATGATTTGGACGCTGCGTGTCCATTTATTTTGGCACACTTTTCTACACAGCTGAATGTAGCCTATTTGTTTTCATTTGCATTAAATGTCCCAGCCACATGTTAAATGCGTGCTAATTATTATTTAGCCACGGGAAGAGCAGAGCTGCGTCCGACATCTTATCGTTTTAGGCTGCCTAAAGTGACTGGGCTCAAGGGGATTCTACTGCGCATCAGCTCGTCCGGTGTCTCTCCGGAGCGGGACATGGCA
>OMKN01069806.1:0-14028 GCA_900302345.1 Melanonus zugmayeri
GAATAGACCCGTCAGTCTCGTAAGACCCGGAGAGAGCAGCCAGCGGAACCATACACGCCGTGCCCCAGCACTCACTGTAACTCACTGTAGCCTGGCTTGAGCCGTCCACACGTTGACACGGACGTGACCGGAGGGGGGGTAGAGACAGGAATACAGAGTGTGCAGGTGTCTGTGACAAGGATTATGAAAGAAAAGTCCGCTTGCACTTTTTCACCCCCTTCAAATAGAAGTGCGCTGCGTTTTCTCATGCAATGAAGCTGATTTGGGATCAAACTCAACCGACGTGGCATAACTTAAACGCCTAGGCCTGCGTCCGATATTACCTGATAATCCTAAATCGTCATGAAATTGAATTTGTGAGCAAATGTGTCTGACCGCTTTCTTCGTCGATCCTGGTGATAAGGTGGTCATAGCAGTGATCAGTGTTTATGTCGTGTTTTATATAGTAGTCGATAGTGTTAAGGGTTTGTCTTTTCAATTAACCCCCACACCTTGAATCACGTAGCCTATACTTGCTCATGAGATAAAACCATTGAGTCACTTAACTGCACTATTTCTAATTTGAATATTTAAATAGGCTTACACGATTGAATACAAGTGAATAAGCGTGATACAGGTGATACAGAGATACAGGACAAACAAAAGTTAAGGTCAACACAATGTTATAGGTACTACAGTAAAATTCAAGATTGTGCCTGGTACTGAATGAATTGACGGGGCATAGGATGGGCAGCAATGTTGAGGAGGAGGAGGAGGAGGAGGAGGAGGAGGAGGCGCTGGTGGTGCTTGAGGAACAGCAGAAGGCGGTTGGAAGCAAAAACGCGAGAGGACACCTGGAGAGGAGAGAGGACCGCCGCTGCGTAACGGAGCGCGCTTCGATCCGACGAGACGCGGGTCATCCCGGATTCCCTCGGAAGAGAACACAGACAGCCTCTCTTTTTTTTCTTTACGACCCGAGTTAGTTGGACATCTGCCGATGCTCGATCATTCATTCAGACATTTTGATGAGAGGATGGTGAAGCGGGGGAGAAGAGTGAGATAAAAATTTGCCGAAAAGAAAACCTCAGTGAGATCCAGGGCGAATATATCCAGGGCGAGAATACAGGGCGAGGGTAGTTGATTGGATTCATTTTTATTTCTTTATAATTTTTCCGATTTAATTTGCTCTCATTTAGAACGAAAGAATGTGGACGAATTTATTTGAAATAGTGCTATTTGGCATTAGATGCGCTGGGTGAGTAGACTACCTAATGGACCTTTAAAGAACATTTAAAGTAGGCTGAGCTCTGTTTGTAGAGATCTCACAGCTCTATACTCCACACAACAACTACACTTCAGGCCCATAGGCTTCAACAGGCTGTGTGCATGGAAGACAAACAGCTCCATTCATTTCCAACACCTGAAGCCTAGTCCACTGTTGACTTCAGGGATTATTTGATCAAGATAAAGAAAAATTCACCCAAAAAAACACCAGCTGCAGCTCTGGGGAAAAAATCCAGTTTGTTGTTTTCCTGCAAGATTCTGTTCATAAAAGCAAGAGGGGACTGGAAGTAGATCCATCGCCACCAAACTCCGGGGGGGGGTCTGTATGAAGATCGCGACACGGTGGTCGATTTCCCCTCGCAGAGATGCCCGTGCGTGCCGTGACCACCAGGTTCATGTACAAGGGAATTTGCACTATTGAAGATGTCCTCACCTACCGGCCCCCCGTCACTCTTCCCGAGGATGAGGTGGAAGGTAAGGGGCTCTCCCTCGCTTTCTGCTAATTGGCTTAATTGGTTTAATTTAGGTTTCATTCATAAGAAATTAGGTTTCATTCATTAGACAATTAGTGTACAAACAATGCTATAGGCTGTACAGCATCAGTCCCGTGTTATCTCTGTGACAGCGTGTTTATAGGAGCATAAAGCATCAATTTTTCTGCCTGGACTAATTTAATATGGGCTACTTATTCAATTGTAGGCCTATTTACAGTTAGGAATGTTTTTATTGGAGTGTGTCAACCACACGTTAAATATCGATTTTTGGCTGGTTAGAAAACAATACAACACATAGTCTTATACTCATTATATGTGTAGTCGTTTCTGTAACAGAGCTTATAAATATGTAGGCCTAAATACAGATTAAAATCAGGAAAGAGCTATGATTATTGAGTAGGCATAGTGGATTGTGGTAGGGTTAGGGTTAGACTAGGCCTAAATAGCTTACATATATGTAAAAATGTAAATAATCTAACAACTTTCTAAATATATTCAATATTTACAAAGTTACTATAAATATCTCAAATGGGTCAGTTGCAGGTCTACAGCAGGAAGTTGTGTTTTCATCATCTCAATGCAATACAAAGCTGTTACAAATGAGTTATGTTGAAACAAATGTCCCTCGCCATTAGAAGAAACAGCTGCCAGTGATTTGGAACACAGCATAGCAGACTACAACGATGAGATAACCATCAGATTTCATATCTCAAAGTCCTTTGTGCAAAGGAAATTCCATTTCCCCTTTTTCTGTTTGTAGGTTGCCATGACCCCCAGTTGCCCCTACGTTGTGCTTTCCACTTTCAATGAAAAAAAATCCCAATCAGCACTACCAACATAAATCTAATTAAACGGATGACCGATAGAGCAAGAGTGCAATCGCAAGAGAACCCCGCTTTGTGTGAGAGAGAAATCCACTAGGACAGAGATACGTCCATTTGAACTTTGCTTATAAAGCAAAGACATTGAATACTCAGGTAACAGACAACCCCATCTGCTTGTTAATTTACTTCATTTACTCGGGTAACGTTTCTCGGAGAAGGCATTTTCCGGGTGAAAAGGTGCTGTTTCAAAGTCACAACATTCAGCATTTCCACCACAGGCACATACAGGCCTCCATTACCTTGATCAGACTCGCTATGTTTTTCGTAGATGCATACGCAGTTTTATATAAGTCATTCGGTTTTCAAAAAAAGAAAAAAAAGTAGAACAGGCAGGCAACCGGAGGGTGGCAAGTTTGAGTCTTGGTTCCTCCAGGCGAAGTGGTGAAGTGTCCCATGAGCATAAGACGCTGAGCCTCGCCTGGTCGGCGTGCCCATGAGCATGAGGCTCTCACTGAAAAGTGCCTTGAGTGGCCACAGGGGGTAAGAAAAGTGCTATGCAAATGAATTCATTAACAAGTGCATGTTTTATAGAAGAGGAGTTATGTATTTCTAGTGTGCTGCTGTGCACCATGCCAAGTCGGATTCTAACTTGGTGCTTGCACTGGAAGTTGCTTAGGGATGGGGATGTAGTTTATTCAGGTCTCTGGAAGTGGTTAATGCAGAAGAGGCTTAGTTACTTATTTACTTCTCGGGTTTGGGCTCAGGATTCATGTTGGCCACTTGCCAAGTGACCTCATTTTCCCTCAAAGCAATCTTCTGGAGATGGAAGACGGCGGGGCCACAAACAATGCTCAAGCATAAATTGTCAATCTCCATGGTCCTGTGTTTCAGTGGTTGCTGCTGCTGTTGGAACAAGTTCAGTCGAATTCTCGAAAGACAGGAAGTGGTCAAAGTGCCCCACATACAGTCCCTGATTGGTTCAATCAAACGGTCACTACTCTGCGTCGTGTATACTTTGTATGAACACTGAATTGTTCTCAACAATGGAGTAATTTTCTGCTGCGTGCTCTGACGCTCTTACAGTAACTACATAGGCAAGGCTGCTTGATTTCTACAACACATATAATACAGTGGCAATTCCAAAGTGATTTACAAAGTAATAAAATAGCTTACATAACTAACAACTGACTTTAATCTGCCATCCTCGTTTCTCACGCCGTACATGTGCATGTATGGTTAATATATAATGTAGCCAATGGATCATTGCGTTTGGATCATTAGTGTCACTTTCCATTGTGTCTATATCTCTGCGGCACCTCGAGCAGCAGGCGCGTTTAGAGCAGGACCCCGGACAGCAAGAGTCCCTTCTGTGCCTGACAGGAAGCAGATCATTGTATGGTTATGGGAAGAGGAACCATTAGAAACCTCTGAGAAACAATTGAAACACCGGCAGCAGGTGCAGGTCTCCAGGATTTTTTATTCAGGCGCTCCATGTGCTGCTCACTGGTCAGGTCTCTCGGGTCAATTTCACGCATGGTTGCGTTTCTGGGTGGGGGTGTCCTCCTGTCCAGCGCTGGCATCCATCTGCCCGTCTGCCATCTGGCCAGGTAATCACCTAGGGCACAGCAGAATCACACCCAGAGGTGGAGTAGGATAACATTGGAAGCGAAGAGTAGAGTAAACATGGGATTTCATGGTGGAGCTGGACACACGGGTAGCTGGTAGCAGCTGGACTGGAACTGGTAGTTTCTCTGTAGCGCCTCAGTACTGGGGAATGGAACATATGAGTTGAATTTTGACCGTCTGCTAATGGCTGTATCTACAACAGCTAAACTACAGCAGACATTTGGAATCTTTGTGTAAACGTCTGCAAAAGCAACACGACTACCAACTGGACTGAACACCAAAACACAGCTGTAGACAATTGAATCATCTGTGAGAGGGCTGAGAACACAGCTGAACCTTAGTTGAATTCTGAAGGGAAAATTCAGCAAACCAATATAAAGAGGTCAAGTCCGTTAGCACAGTAAATTCTACATTTTAATGCATTTGTATATTAATTATTATTATTACCATTGTTATTAAAGAATAACTTTGGGATTTTTCATCCTGGACCCCATTTTCTAAGATTGTAATGTGCTCCATTTTGACACATTTCTAGGCATTTTCTTCTTTTTTTTTTACTTGTCAACTAGTCGTCCACAATACATCCGGTTAAAGGAAAACTTCCAAATGTTTCAACCTGGACCCCATTTTCCCATCATTTGGGGTCTAACTGAGTAATGCATTGTGACCCTTTAGGGCAATTGCGCCCGTCAATGTACATCCTCTAAAAGTGCTTGTTTTTGCCACTTTGACAACATTATGGAAAGGATCCCTACAGAGAAATACTACTTTTTTCTTTACCTTTCGCTTGATCTGGGGTCTGTTTGTTATTGTGTCTAATCAAGTCTCGCTCGAGGAGAAGTCTCACTCCTTCAGTAGAAAGTTAGACCAACCATACGGAGATTATAACGCCTTATGCACATTTAGTTTCAGGGAAGTAGGAAATGTTTGAATTCCTATTGACAAGTAAATCATTTAGCACACTTTGAGCACGCACGCTGTATGTCAACAAGACCTTAATTAACCTGAGCGACAAGCGAATCAGGGATTCAAGTTCCCTGGGGATTTAGTTTAACTAACGTGAAGCGTCTGCAAACAAGAGGAACAGTGCTATTGCATAACTAGTGGTGTGCTTACCTGTAGTGCCACAGCGTTTAAATATATCAGCAGAGCAAATATTTAAATACAGTGGGAGCACATATTGCATGTTTATCACTTTAATTAGAAGATGGTAGAGCCTGTATTGGGCATAATGTCTATAGCTATGTGTACATTCTGGCTAAATTGATGTATACAATACACATTTTTTCACACATTTTAATGAACAAACCCTATTCAAAAGGCGATACATTATACAGTCAAAGAAATATAAAATGTATTAAAAAAAATAAACAACTAAACACATTTAGTGATTCATTAGTATTTAATTAGGTATTGATTTTTTTTCTTAATGAATAGTGTGTCATTTAGAAAGAGAAAGAGATATACCAATAGGTTTTCCTACTCACTCTATCTAAAAAATAAGTAATTAGAGGTTTACTCTCTTTGAATACCTAACAATACCATCAAGAATTAGTTAGAGTAGTTCAAGAAACTGTATAGGACAAATACATCATGGTATATTCAATAAATACTGCAAAATACATACATCCAAAATACAGTTTAAATACAGATTAAATAATTATTCTATAATTACTTTATCACACAGATATAATATTACAGCCAGTACTTATAGTTCAGTTGAGTTGGTGACAATGGTCTTGCTCAGAGATTCAGATTTGTTTTACCCATACTGTGCCAAAATGTTCCTTTTCCTCCACGCCCCCTGGGTCTACTAGGAGGGCTGGCACACCTCCCTGTGGCCTCTACAACTGCAGATAGACCTGTGCTTGTCATTAAAACAGCTTAAACACTTTAGGCATTGTGTCTAGACCTACTTGTGTTGGGCCCAACAGTCAATGCCTGCCGCGTGATGTCGTGGCAATTTCCTTAAGAGATATTGCGTCTAGGACAGATGAGTGCAAAGTAACACACAATAGTTGTAGAATATAAGAGTATTTAATTTATTCATACACGTCTCCTCTCTAGTAGAGTCAGCCCCGGGTCTTTTAAGCACAGTTTCAGCCCTTCACACAGAGGATATGTCATTAATCAAAGAAGCAGATGTATACATGAGTTGGGTATACGTGGGGTAATAAAACAACTCAAGGGACAGGCGAGGGTCACAAGGGGGTTAGTACCCCTGCTTATCTTTACGACTAACAGCTACGTGCCAGCCCCCCTGATCAGCTCGTGCTATACCATACAAGCATGTTAAGGAAGAGGCTACATCCCTAATCTCTAGGATAAAACAAGCCTACATAAGGATTTTACATTACAGTGACTGTGTGACTTTGAATGCCTGTTGTCAGACTGTTTTGTACCACGTCTGTCCTTAGTGCGTCCTCTTAGTGCGTCCTCTTAGTGCATCCTGACCACGTCTGTCCTCTTAGTGCGTCCTCTTAGTGTGTCCTCTTAGTGCGTCCTCTTAGTGCATCCTGACCACGTCTGTCCTCTTAGTGCGTCCTCTTAGTGCTTCCTCTTAGTGCGTCCTCTTAGTGCGTCCTCTTAGTGCATCCTCTTAGTGCACGCTGACCACATCTGTCCTCTTAGTGCGTCCTCTTAGTACCAGCGTGTTGTGTATGGAGAAGCGTGCCACCTGGTACGCTTCTCCATACACAACAGACCCGTGAAGCGAGCCGGGAAAGTAGGAGGAGTTAAGCGGAGTAGCGTCATAAGAGCACGCCACGGTGGTGATGATTTGACGATTTCCATTGACCAATCAACCAAACGGTCTGCAAATGTGCATAGCAGCACGGATAGTACCCTTGGTACTGACCCCAGAGCAGTAGCTCAAATCGGCACGGGTACTGCGGCCCAGCACGGGTCAGTTGGCAGTGGAGAAAGCAAAACAAAGCGGGAGCACGGATTCCGGTACGGCACGGATTCCGGTTTTCCAGGGGCATGAGGTTGAACCTGGCTCCTTATTCCAATTCTCGGGTCCACCTTAACCTCTTAAATATTAGTTCATTGTCTTTGAATGGTAATGTCTTGTCATGAAATGAAGATATCGACTTTGTCATATCCAGTTTTATCTTCGTAATTACGATGCGAAGATACCCCCTTAAAATGATCAAAATGAGGTTTGAAACACGAGAGAAAGTATAACTAGAAAGTTATACGAAACGCAAAGAACTGGTTCCCAATTAGGCACTGGCTCTGAAACAGCCCTCAAAATGCCTTGGTGGAAAAGGGGTATTAGTGCGTGATGACCACGTCTGTCCTCTTAGTGCGTGATGACCACGTCTGTCCTCTTAGTGCGTGATGACCACGTCTGTCCTCTTAGTGCGTGATGACCACGTCTGTCCTCTTAGTGCGTGCTGTAAAGGGAGTCTCAAGGTTTATCTCTTTTCCCGAGTGGGGCTTTCTGGATGTTTTTCGTGGTAGTTTTAAGGATTAGCGGTTAAGGAATGTAATCAAATTTCATGTTAAAGGGGGCTGGTGAAGGCCTTCAAGACTGACTTGTAGTACACGGGTCTACGAGGACGGCTCTGTAAATGGATTTGGATTTACATTCCCACTATTTATGTGCAACTATTTTGAACAAATGTAACCTGGAACAATTATCTCTTCCTACAGTAACAGTTCACTGCTTTCCTTATGTGCAACCATTTATTTCAAGCATCCCAATGTATATTGTAAAATGTAAAACAATGCACAGTGGAATATACACATGCACTTACTTTGATACATTTTCTAATTAGCGGTTGTGCTATTTTCTGCTCACACGCTAGGCTGTGACTTTTATTTTTAGAGCCAGAGTAAAACATATGCAACAACTTCACATGGATCCAAAAATACATAATGTGAGAAAGGGTAAATTGCCATTCTAACCTAAACTCAAGCCATGAAATCACAAATTGCCAAGTGTCACAAATAGTATGCGTGTTTAAGGGGATTCGACTTCGGGTTGTAACCCAGAACATTGACTGGCAGTCACACTCATGCGAGGTCTTTTCCTGCCTGCCTCATTCTTGGTGCATCACGACAGACGGAGTATTTATAGATCACAGCGAGCAGAAGAATCCCCAAGACACCAGGCCATTGTACTGGAGCATAGATCATCC
Source organism: Melanonus zugmayeri (assembly GCA_900302345.1). Taxonomy (NCBI): domain Eukaryota; kingdom Metazoa; phylum Chordata; class Actinopteri; order Gadiformes; family Melanonidae; genus Melanonus; species Melanonus zugmayeri. Next base: position 8,353 of record OMKN01069806.1, read on the forward strand.
TTCACTTTGTATGCAAAGCCGTCTTCATCCATAGTTACAAATGAAGTGCTTATGCTCGCATGCCTTTGTGTAAAAATACTATTTCTGACAAATCTTCTTGTGTTTTTTTGGGGGATTTGTTTTCGGATGTGGATGATGATATGGATACTCCTGTTTCATTACCTAATACGCCTATGGGATATTCAGCTGAAATAATATAGTTCTGGTTCATGTGATTTGATTTATGATTCGTTGGACTTGATGGGTGTCTGGCTGCTACCTTACTCTTTATGCATTCAATGAGCTTGTAAGAGATTGTACATTTTGAGCTGAACATTCAAAGTCGTTTCACAAATTCAAATCACATATTTTCCACCAGGACACCCTAGAATTTAGTGTGACCCACATGATGTCATTACTGGCATAATCATTTTTTTTGTCATTTTTGTCGTTTTCTTTTATTTATGTGTTGTTATTAGGCTAAATGTATTGTATTGTCATTTTAAATACATATCGTTTTTCCCCTTCTAACCTTTTTAGTTATTGGCATATTTGTTATGGGACATTTTGATTAATAATAATAATCATAATATAATTAATCATTTTCTTCATTATATTTTCTGCACCAATTTTTGTATTGTATAATTGAAGTAAGACAGCCAATAGTAAGATGTAAGATTTAGGCAAATACTTTTGAAGTAAAGTAATAAATCGTTGTCATTATCTTGGTTTTACCTCATTGATCATACACAGTATAAACAAATATTTTGTCAGGGCCACAAACAAGTCTATTCTACGGCACGTTATCATTTTATGTGCATTAGAATTCAGTAATTTCTCATTGTAACATTTATGCAACAATAAATCACAGAGGGATAAAACCAAAGGATTGTGAAGCCATTGCATCAGTCACTCACTGTGTGAAACATGGCAACAGCGGGCATTTGGGTACTTAAAGTGCCAGTGAACCCCAAATTGTTTTGTTCGTATGTCTTCTATGATCTTCAACATAAGCTATGCCATTTTGTCACTGTTAGTAAAATAATAGCGTGATTCCGAAAAAAACAGGTGTAAAATCCTTCTAGGCCAGTTTGTGAATGTTTGAATTGCCATTGTTGCATGAAATGTGCTATAGAAATAAACTCGCCTTGTCTTGCCTTCTACTCTGCTCCATACTCAAGTCATGTTCTTTTTCGTGACGTCGAAGAAGGTACACAGGTGACACTGAGAGGTTACGCTCACGTCGCAGTATGTGTGGACGCACTGAGCTCCGTCTGGGCACTTGTCTACTGTGTTGTACTGTGTCTCAAGCAGTAAACAATGCTTCACCATTGCCAGGCCAATGTGACCTCATCTCTGCCCGCCTGATGGGCTGTCTGACTCCCACTCCGGTCCACACAAGACATGAGAACAATACTCACACTACCAGGAGTCTGCCTTTTCTCCCTTTGTCCCCCCGGGGTGTTAAAGCGCATAATCATTCAGAGACAGGCCTACGAACAATCCCAGGGCTTCCATGTTTTTATATTCCATGTAATTATTGTTAAGTGGAATCCATGATGATGAAGATGTGATCATTAACCCCCTCGCATGAACTTATTAACTGACTGCAGATTGCGGGGTGAGACACGGTCAGATTTAGAATTAGAGATCAGCCGGTGACCTTCTCAAACACGTCTCCACATCTGCAAGTCAGAGAACATATATAGTTGCTCAGCTCACACACACACACACACATGTCGCACACACACACACACCACACACGCAACATTACATAACATTAACATATTCACATATTAACATATTCACTAGGAAGCAGTGTCTCATTTGCCACAGCATCATTTACTGGAACCAAAAAAAGACATCTGGAGAAACAGAAATCCATTTTAAATCTGGGTAAAAAATCATTCATCAACAAAAAACACGCATTTGCATTATTCAATCCATTTTTTTTCCTCATTAGCACAAACATGCAAATTTGTCTATTTTTGTTTTTGTTTTGTCTGTATGTCTGAACCTCCTCTTTTAAAATAGCTCATGTGTCAAACGGGCCGTGTTTCCGTGTGTGAGCCCATTGTATCCTTGCACTGCCTGGCTGCTCCACGTTTGTGCTCTGTGTTGAGTATTGACCACACTCCAGTACTACCCGACACCCCTGCCAAACCCATCAGTGTTATCTCGCTCAGGACAGGACAGTCCATACCACCTGTTGGTAGGGTTTAAAACAGATGTGTGTGTGTGTGTGTGTGTGTGACGGCTCTTCTGCAAGGCCTCTGTGATCATCGGCTGCCCACCAATGTGTGTAGACGTTGTTGTGGACGTGTGGACCAAGTTCTCTCCTTGAGAACACGAGAGACCCAGAGGACACGTTCTGAAGACCTGATCCCCGAGGAAATCAGTTGTTACAGTTGCTCAGCTCAAGCCAGAAACTTCGAAGTAAATAGAAAAGAATAAACACTACTAGCAATACAAACACAAAATACAGCATCATAGAAATATCAATTTGTAGATAAAATATGCATCTAACTATTTTATTACAGAATGTAATAAAATCTGCTCGTATATAAAATAACAATATATATGTAAATGAAGCTAAAGTAAAGTAAGTGACTCTAAAGGAAAGTAAAGACAGTTAGAGGGTGTTAGTTAAAGATGGCGGTGGTCTGGTAGTCTGTTTTTCAGGGAGGTCTGTTCCTAAACATAAGGTATGGTGTCTTTGGGGAACACACGAGCCAAACGAACGAAACTCCACACCGAATCCTACAACACGGTACAACATAGCGTGTGCTGCCCCTCGGCCACACGGTGCACAATGCGTCTTAAAAGACATTCTATTTGCGTTATGGCCTGGGTCGTCGCTGTGGTGATCGAGGATCTGCTGGCTCAGACCACACAGCCATCATCAAACACGACCACTCGTGTGACGTCGACGTACACATACGAATGCAAGAGAGAAAGAAGGAAAATCAAGATTTTGTGCTAATGTCCCCATTTTCGCTAAATCTCGGTAAGAAATTGCTATTCGAAACACGTCATTTTGAGAGAGCCGTATCCGCTTCGTTTGAATGTGCAACAGACTGCAAAAGGGACCCAGAGCGCTCATACACACAAACAGCTCCGAGCCTTACTACCAACCCTCAAGCATAAACGGGTCTTCATACTGTGTACATGGAGAACACACAGCGAGCAGGTGTGGAGCCGTAGTTTCAGACAAAGCATCCACAGGAGACAGTTCTAATTAATTTAATTACCAATGAAATGTAATTAAATTACTCATGATAGGGATTATTCTTCTCAAATGTCCTGCCCTGAGCGAAGGTACTTGATTAAGAAATTAATTAGCCCATTCATTTAAAAACAGGTCACGGTTGTGATTAATCAAGGTTAGCGCCGGGCTATCATGGACATGTTTTGCTTGCACTAAGTGAATGTGTGTTTTTTCATACTAGCATAGAGGCAATATGCAACACATATTGGAAAGGTGTATGCAAGCTGTCAACTATCAAATTCAAAATATTTCATATATCAAATTGTATGAAAGATTTGTAGCATGGCTTTTAGCACATCTGCTTGACTTTGGCACTTTCTAACTCCTGAAGCTTTCCACTTCCACAGCTTGTAATTGAAATGGTGTGACAGGAAAGGTGTGTTGCTGTTGTGTTTAGTCAGCCATAAAAAATAAAAAAAAACTAATGAAAGGAATTAGCATTTTGTTATATTCTGCATCACTGAACATTTGGAGGCGATATTCTTGGACACAGCGTTGGATGGCTCTGAATAAATGTACAAAATTAAACAAGGACAAGAAAGTGACCAACCCTTGACGGCCGATCCAATAATGTAAAATAAACACCTCTATGCAGGTGTATCGGGGAATGATTAAAATATCAATGTGAATATGTTTGCCAAACAAACCCAAGAATAATTTGCATCAGGATTCATTTGGTAGCTGGTGTCTTGTTTGACAATATTTACCATTTGTTCATGTGTAACATTTGTTTACCAAGTCTGAAACTGGTATAGATGCGGATATCCTCTGTATGATATTACATTCATACAGAATACAAAACCGTTATTATAAAATGAAAATCAAATGATAAACATGTTTTTTTGTTTGCTATCATCACAAAACACAATTAGGCAAATCAATTGAAATAGAGGTTCCATTGTCTCCCATGTAGTCATTTTCGACTAAACATCTAGCATTACTTAAAAGTGTGTCTTAAAGTGACTGGACACCTGGCTTGAAATAATAAAAATGCATATATGATATCATAGTTGGGTGTCTCATTAAGCATCCACAAACATCGGAGTGAAAAAAAAACGTTCATAGCTATTAGAAAACCTAGATCAAAAAAGCTGCTTATTATGCTGTTGGCACTTTGCCAAGACGGTGTGGGCGTGTCAGGTCCCATTTTGATTGACTTCTCCCTGGCTCCGCCCATGTCAAACGAGCTCTCATTTCCACGACAATGGCGCACGCTGCAGTCGGTGTAGTCCAGCCCTGTGGTTCATCAGAGGATGAGGCAGAAGCCTCAAAACAATTCCTTTGAATTGGTCACTGAATGGTGCGTTACAAAATGCTTTGCTATCCGGACGAACCGAGCCGAGCCGCCTTGGGGCGTGGACGACCTCGTGTCTCTGTCACGCTGTCCGCGTCTCCCGCCGCATGTCAAGGTTTCTCTGTCGATGGCAGGCGGGCGCAGGCGAGCGAGTGACGGCAGGACGCTTCTTCTCAAACCCCCGAGCTTTTCCCCGAGGCAAACACGGTGAGCCTTCCTGCCGATGCCCGGCGGCGGGGAGCCACGCAACAACCAACTCTCGAATACGACCTCGGATCAGGAGCCCCCTGCGTCCCCCCGGGAGCCTCGTTAGGCACCGTCTGGGCGCGGCAGCCGGTGGACGACGCGCCCCGGCGGTGCCTAGCGAGGCTTCCCGGGGAAAAGCTCGGGGGTTTGAGAAGAAGCGTCCCGCCGCACTCGCTTGCCCGCACCCGGACAGCGTGACGGAGACAGGAGTTCGTCCGCCGGCTGCCACGCCCGGACGACGCCCAGCGAGGCTCCCGGGGGACGATGAGACGCGCCCTGAGGCGGCTCGGCTCGGTTCGTCCGGATAGCAAAGCGTTTTGTAAATCGCTGTATATTTCAGCACAAAGAAACAATTCATTAAAAAAAGTCCGGCTCAGAAAATGAAAGAATCACGTCATCCTCAGAGGTAGACGTGACCCAGGGAACAAACCACCATCATGGAACAAACACAACAAGAGGCCTTCACAGCAGAGGTGGAACAACTGACAACATTTTCTATGATTGGTTCGTGGATCTTGTCTCTTCTATGATTGGTTATTGGTTATTTAGGTGCTCACTAGTATGAACATAAGACCCTACATTACATAGTTAGAAGGTGTTTGTGGATTTGGGTGCCCAGTACCTTAATACGTTTGAAAGGAAGGGGTTAATGAGCCCAGCATTGAGCACAGATGGCTGCTGTTATTGTGGCAAGGAGGAGACATAGGAGGAGACATAGGAGGAGACATAGGAGGAGACATAGGAGGAGACATAGGAGGAGACATATCTTAGTAAATCAGGCCCTAAGTGATTGTAGTTATACAGGAAGTGATTGTAGTTATACAGGAAGTGATTGTAGTTATACAGGAAGTGACTGTAGTTATACAGGAAGTGATTGTATATATGCTGT
>OMKN01069812.1:0-11611 GCA_900302345.1 Melanonus zugmayeri
TCTCTCGGTTTAGTCGTCCAAATGAAAGAGGCTTTCAAATCCTTTACACAGAGAGCTGTACGCCCAGCTGTCCACTCTTATATTAAACAAATTGACAGTGCGCACACACACGCGCACACACACACACACACACACACACACACACACACACACAGAGAGAGGAAGAGAGACACACACAGAGACACACACAGATACACACACACACACACACACACACACACACACACACACACACACACACACACACACACACACACACACACACAGTCCATGATCATAAACACACACACAAACACAAACAATCATAAACACATGGATTCACACACACACACACACACACACACACACACACACAGGATGGGAACACAAGGTCTCTCTCTGGTCCTCAGGTAGTCGGAGGCCCAACAGGAGAACTGCATTAACCGCCAATCAATACCCACGCAACTCACCAAGCCATCGCAACATGGGCATGCACACACTCACACACATACACATGCACACACACGCACTCACACACATACACATGCACACACACACACACGGCACCACATTTCAGAGGTGGGAATTGGAATTGATTCAGTTGAACAAGACGTGTTTCTCTCCTGAAAGCATTCCCAGCCCCAGGTTGGTTACGGTGAACAATGTCACCCAGGTAGGCTCTGATTTAATGATGAAACCACCGTTAAACAACACTTGCTTTTTATGTTATATATAGTAGAGTAGTTCAGTAGGACTTGCCACCTCCACACTGTCATTTCGTCATTGCTAGCCTCAAGCTGGTTTAATTATCATTAAAACCACGTTATAGCCGCCATGCAGGACAACTTACAAATATGCAATTTCTGAAGCGTTGCATTTTGCATAGTTCTGGTAGTTTAGCGATCAGCCAGTTTTCTAAAAATGGGATGTTTTGGGGCATGTCGCAGTGTTTCCCTGTTAAAATAAAAGTATGTAGCATGTCCATCAATCACTCAATCAATTATGATTGGGAAATAAGAAGCAGCATAAACATGCTAGAAGAGGCAAATCCACCTGTTGTGTATTGCAGTGATATTCACCTCCTACTACATTCCACCTGTGTTCATACTGACCCAGTAGAGGGCGCTGTAGGAAGCCCTCATCCTCTGTGCTGGTATGTCAACAGAAGAAGAAAGGAGAAAACGTTCAGTAAAGATATGAACCTACATGCTGTCCGCGTATCTTTTACCCTCTCACTTACATTGACTTTCTTACTGTGAGCATACAGCACCTCAACGTCCATGCTGTTCAGTTGAATTTCTTCTATTCTGCATTCAGCTCTGGCCATTTTCTTTTTCTCAGAATATCAAGACAGGTCACAGTATAAAGTATAAAGGTCGAACTGAACGTTGAATATAGAAGCTGTGGTGACTTATATATGTGGTGTAGCTTCCATCTGAAAGCGATAGAAACCCTTTCACAATCCATTCTGCAAGTGAGGCCTGAATCCACCGCCAGAACATCAGAGCCAACAGGGGATTCTGACCTCAATGCACTACGTGATGAAAAAGTCTTTCTTTTAGGACACTTCTTGACAGCAAAGTATTTGGTTTAATTAGAGCATGATCATGGGAAGACACCAGCAGCGATTTACCAAACATAATCTGAAGTGTGTAGGGCTATGTACAAGTGTAGGGGGGGAAATACATTTAAGAGGAGGTTATGCCCTGGAACTGGTCCTAAACAAACATGAGACTTGAAGACTTGAAACAAACATGACTGACTTGAGACTTGACTTGACTTTAGCTTCATGACTTGGGACTCACTTGAGACTTGCCTATTATTACTTGAGACTTAATACTTGCAAAATTGTGACTTGGTCCCACCTCTGCCTCGAGCTATGTGGAGGGAAATATGTTTCCATGGCAACCACCGATGGTCCGGCATTTTACTTGCAAAATGCCGGGTTGAAACAGCTCCACGGATTGACTTGAAAGTCTGGCGGTAGTGCCTTGCTCGACGGCACCTCATTGAGCCGGGAATGATCCTTGACACACAGCACCAAGTGCAAGCATTTAGGTGTTAGGCTCAAATCAGTCTCAGGTGATTTAGTTCCTGTTTATGTTCTCTGATGCACTTTCATCTGTTGTGTACAAGGGTATCAGACACCTGAGGGATTTCTTTCCCAGTTTACCAGAAACCTTGGTGGAGAGTGTGAATGATCCTTGTTGGATTCCTCTTATGCACTTCAATCCTCCAATCCTTTGTACATGTGTGCAAGGTACCACCCACCCAAGGTAGTACCTTAATACTGTGCCAGTTTATCAAGACTCAATGAACTCAACAGGTGACCGGATGTTCTTGTGGACTCATAAGAGGTCCGTTTAGTCTAAACGTTCAGTGTGAAGGACCCCCCCTCCCCTCCATAGTAATCATTATTCAGTTCTCTCAGAGAGGAGGGACCTGGTACTGGTACCTGACCCCTGACCCCTAGACAGTTTGTATTGCATAACTGTGTTTTTTTTACCATCTAGTATTACATTGCGGTGTTTGTCTTGCAAACAATGTCTGTCTACCATTCAGTATGACATTGCATTGTTCATCACTAATATTATCATCACTATTATTATTCTATTTCTCTTTAATAAATACTTTTCGACTGTTTATTTGAATGATCTACTATGCCCTTATTTTATTTATTTTTCTATGTAAAGTTGAGTTGGCTCTGAGACCAAGAATTTCATTGCTGGTAATGATGTTGCGTTGTTACCGAGCAATATGACAATAAAGTTGAAACTTGAAACTATAGACATTGTCCTGGTGTTGTGCCCCAGGAGTCACCAGGAGGAGGAGGAGGAGGAGGAGGCCAAAAAGTGTCCCTCATGTGTTTCTCTCCATTTTATTCATTAGTTCTTCCTCTCTTTCCACATTATTTTTCTCTCTACATACAGTATTACTACGGAGTCATTTAGGAGAGGCTTTTATCCAAAATGTCTCCGAAATTTCAAAGGATTAGGAAGGGGGTGATGGGTCATGTTGAGGACATCGGGGATCTAAACCCAGAACCTTTCTGCTGTGAGTGGAACCCCCTAGCGATGTAATATGTCTCCATCTCTCTCTCTCTCTCTCTCTCTCTCTCTCCTTTAACCTCTGTCTCTCTCATTATCTCTGCTTCATATATTCTACTCTCACGCGGTGTCTCCAGAGTGACTGACAGTCGACTGACTGACGATAGGGAGACAGGTCATCGCTTGTTATTTTTCAGGGAAATGGTTTTTTTCTTTGCGGCTGGATGCTGTCACCTCACGCCGTTACCTCACACTAACCCTGTCAAAAGGTGTGTGTGTGTGTGTGTGTTTGTTCTGGGTTGGAATGAAAAAAGTTTCAGGCGCATGCTGTCCAAATTAGGATTGGGAACACGTACACGAGTACACGTGTACTCACTGGTGAGTTTATAACTCACTAAGAAAAAAACTACACGATACTGGTTTTTTGAACCCGTGCCCCCCCTGACCAAAAGGAATGGATAAAGAAAATCAATAACTGTTGCTAAGCAATCGCAGATATGGTCCTACAATCTAAACCAAAAAAATGAGAAAAATTCCAACCCCCAGTCCAAATACACAGAGACACCAGGGGAAGCTTGCCCTGTGTGTGCTAGTTCCGGCCCTGGTCTTCCTCGTTTTAGTATCTTCAAAAAGGAATTTTTTAAAAAAAGTGTTTCTTGGGCTTGAAAATGGATTTAGTATTTTTTGATCACTCGCTTTGTTTTTTCCCCTGGGTTGTTTCCATTAAGTGCGCTTGAGCTTTGAATGTGTAAGCTTTGAATCTGTAAAGTGCGGCTCTCAGCGCCACAAAAAAATCGTATTTTTCACTAAATGTCTTTCAAGAGCGCTGTGGAGTCCACGGACTGCAGGGAGTCCCATTAGCATGCTTTAAAAATACAAAAGTGAAATCATTAAAAATACAGCAAGTCTTTCAAGTGCACTCATTAAGCCAAGTCCACCAGAAGCCAGTGGGGTGTTGCCAGATTCTGTTCGGTGGGAGTTTGGCAGGAAGACGAATAAAAGCTGGCAACCCGCAATCTCGTCTTGTTGCCAAGAAGACGAGAGGAGGTTGAGAACGTGATGACCCGACCTGCGTCACTATGCCCCGCTGGCTTCAAAATAAATAATAATTGATGACTGATATCCTCCTATAATCAAGCGAGAGAGAGTTCATTAGAAGCTGTCCGTATACGCATCCACACAGACTGGTGATGGATAGACGTACATGAGAGATAGACAGGGCCTCCACTATCTGCTGACTCGGTTGTCAGACAGACGTCCTCCCTATCCTCTGTCTTTTGTTCATCCTCATCATCTTCTATTTACTTCATACTTCTATATAACGATTACATGTTTTAATCAGATTAATCACAGGGTAGGCTGTGATTAATCTGATCACCATTTGTAAATATGCCTGAAATACACCCATGTTCTCTGTATGTTGTTGTGGGAACAGAAAGATAAATGAGAGAAGATCTATAATCTACTGGTACTCACTGAGGTCCAGTGGTCTCCTGTCAGGGAACAGATTCTGCTGGAGAACCCCTTCTGTGATTTGATTGGTTCATCAGCTCCTGGGTGTTCCTCATTCTGTTCTCTTGTAGAAGGAGGAGGAGGACGCAACTTTCAACACTTCCACGAAGCCCTTGAGCAAGACACGTTAATGGGTCTACAGTCCTTTGATCCATTTGGCAATAGTGTTAGTCAGCCTTTCCACAGTGTGGGTGAATTGTGGGCTGTATGGGGCAGTATGGGTCATATTATGGGATGTATGGGGCAGTATGGGTCATATTATGGGATGTATGGGGCAGTATGGGTCATATTATGGGAAGTATGGGGTCATATTATGGGATGTATGAGGGAAGTATGGGGTCATATTATGGGAAGTATGGGGTCATATTATGGGATGTATGAGGGAAGTATGGGGTCATATTATGGGCAGAGGTTGCGCTAGGATTTTAAACTCCCTGCCAGAATGTCCGGAATGATTAGAGTTTGTCGGACATATGAGAAAAAAAAACGGACATATCTATTTTCAATGCATGAACGACAGGCAGGTGCATTTAATGATGTAGCCTAACAACATATGTTACAGCATAGTATTATATTTTGGACTTAAAACAATTGAATTTTTTTTTAATAAAGGAATAATATTAAAATGAAATATAACACCTTGGCCTTGCACAAGCGGATGAATTACATTAAAATCCAGCATTTGCTGTGTGTGACTGCGTGCGTCGTTTTCTCAACAAAAGAAGCTGTCTTGATTTTGCATCATTACTTTATTAGAACACATTTTTCTTCAGAACAACGAGCAATAACCTCATTTTGAATAACGATTTTAACATTTCTTTACTCCAAGGCAAATTGCAGAGTTGCGGAAGATGCTATAAGGAAAAGAGGCAACAACGACACTGTGAGAGTGTGTGTGTCTGGTTGAAGCAGCCTCACCTGGCCGAGTCAGAGTCATTAGACACAGGGGCTGGGTGCAGGCACGGCGCCAGGATTTTTTCTCTGCTGGTGCTAAGGCGGGGCTTGACCAATACGTGGGGGGGGCTAAAATTGAACTTTTTCATATTTCTTTATTAAAAAATTTAAAAAACTAAAATGCTTGAGGGGGCTTAACTGGGGCTATGCAGATTTGTGACGGGCTATAGCCCCCCCTAGCCCCGGTGTAGCGCCGTGCATGGCTGGGTGAGGCTGCACACCTGGGGGCCAATCAGTGATCAGGCCACAGGCTTAAACCAGCCACCCTTACACACACTCGAGGCTGAGCCCTGTCCGGACAGAGTGTACCATCCGCTCATTCAGTCAACCTTCATCTGTTCAATAAACCGGTTCAACATCGCCCTGAGTCCTGGCGTCAGAGAGAGGCCCTGTAGCCACCATTTGGGGTTCATGTGGTGGCGGTGACAAGGAGTACGTCACAGTGGCCACTGTGACGTAATTCCATTCCTTCCAAATGGTGGCTACAGGGCCTCTCCCCGACGACAGGACACAGGGCGATGTTGGAACCGGTTTGTGATCTGAATCACAAACAGAATTCACTGCAAGTCACTTTTGACAAAAGTGTCTCCGAAATGTCTAAATAGTGCTATTGTTACGTCCCTGTGTGTGTGTGTGGGGGGGACATGCATGCATTTTGCTCTCTTTTCCTCTTTTTCCTCCGCTATCAATTGTCACAGGTGTCCGTGTGTTGTCATCTTCATTCTCATTCGTCCTCCCTGCTGTCCATCATCATTATTCAATCAACTCATCACCCTGCCCCCACCAATCAGCTCCCTCTGGCAATAACGGCTCCTCCAATCAACGCTGTGGTGCCATATTTGTTGTGTTGTTACTGTACAATACACATGTACTATACAGACAGTACATGTGTATTGTATTGGTCCCTGTTCCTCCTGACCGTATGACATATTTACACACAGCGCATTTTAACCTTCTAACCTTTCGGCGGAAAAATGAATTCCAACAGAAGATTGATCACAACGGAGTGACAGGTGATAATAGGTGACAGCTAATGATAAACCACCAAAATTACCATTAGATTCATCATGGTCCGATGAATCAATAGATCCGGCTCATTGATCCTTTGACTGACAGCTGCTTCATGACTTGCTCTTCTGGGTGGAGCTCATTGATCCTTTGACTGACGGCTGCTGTACTGTACTGTACAGTGTACAGTACAGTACAGTGTACAGTACTGTACAGTGCACCAGACAACAGGTGTCTGTACACACAGACACGCACACACTTGTGTACATGCACACAACACACTTACACACACGTGTGTATTATGGAGGGTTAAATGTGACAATATCAATTAAATAATTTCAAGGGGAAATATATGAATCATGAATTAATTACAATGGGAAATATAATTGATTTCATTGTTTATTTCCACATTTATTTAAATATTTCCACATTTAATGAATTATTTAATGATTTATTTATTTCATGGTTGCTGGTCTGTGTGTGCACTGTGAAATGCAAATCTGTCAACATCGTCCATCAAAGCCTGTGGGCGGGAGCTAACATCTGATTGGTTGGTCAAGTTAAGTCAATTGCTCCAACACTGGAGCATTATGTTCTATGTGATCTGAGTGGAGGGTTCCTCAACACTGGAGCATTATGTTCTATGTGATCTGAGTGGAGGGTTCCTCAACACTGGAGCATTATGTTCTATGTGCTCTGAGTGGAGGGTTCCTCAACACTGGAGCTAACCCACATCATAGATGAGTTTCATTTAACTGACCACGACCATGTCTGAGTTTACCTGTTGTCTGAGTGCCAATCAGGCGAGACCACTCCATCCGGTCCCGCTGTGATTGGCCGGGTGATTGGATGGGTGATGCGGATTGGTGGACGTTTTCTCTTCCACTTCAGTATCCACTCTCACAATGTGTCCAGGCATCTCAAGGAAGCCTTACAGGTAAGACTGTGGACATTGGGGATCGAACCCAGAACCTCACACCCTTGTCTCTACTACACTATCCCCCTTTGTGGAGCTGCAACAGTTTCTGTAAAAGTTTTCTAGTTTAATGACTTGCCTTGACTTGTTCCCATCATTTTGGGTCTAAGTGAGTGATGGGGTATTGAGAGCACTTCAGCCTCTGGGGCAATAGAGCCCCGTCCACGTACGTCCTCTAAGTGCTTGTTTTTGCCACTGACAGACTCAGATTGTGGAAGTGTTTGACAGCATTATGGAAAGGATCCCTACAGAGAAATACTTCTTTCTTTACCTTTCGCTTGATCCGGTCTGTGTGTTGTTGTGTCTAACAAAGTCTCGAGAGAGTTGAGTTGTTGCAGGAAGAGAACGGTGGAAACGTGAGTGAGAGTTGGAGAGAGGAGTTGTGTTGGACTACAGAAAGCATAGCTTAGTGTTATCTCAAACATTTTCAAAGTCATTTAGCTGATTTCAACAATGTGGATGAGGCTCTCGCGAGATTTCAGAGCAAGACTTCTCCTTTAACACTAAAGGAATCCTCATTTGTTTTTCATTCTGTTCCTCTGGAAATGGGAATTTAAATATTGTACTGTACTCAGTGAACTGTACTTATTTGATTGTACCTGAGCTGTACAGAAATGTTCTACTCTGTTCTGTTCTTAAACACTGTACTGAACACTGATATCAGGCTAATTATCCCGTAGTGTGTCCCCAGCATTAGCTATAGCAGAAGTGCCACTAGTCCACTATATATATATATATTTATATATATATATACTGTATATATACAAAATATATATTTGGGGAGATATGGCAATGCCACTTACAAGTGCATTCTGTGGCCTAAACAATGGTTATTGGAGTGCTGGTCCCCAGGTTGGTCCTTGTCCCTGATGCATAAATAGATGTGGAGATCTCAGGGTGAAGTGAGTAAGTAAAATGTATTCCTAAAGTGCTTTTCACAGACATAGGCCACAAAGTGCTGTACAAGGGCATTATACAACCCCCATGTGCCGAGTCATAAATCAAACATATCTTCCAAAACTCAGGCAATTCAAGTGTCTGCAATGGGTTGGGTTTTTTGGTTCATTTTACATAAAACTACTGGTGGAAACTGGTGGTTTACTGCAGGTCTTTGAGTTCAGATATTCATTTATTTGTAGATGTTCTTCTTCGTATTATTAGATGACAATAGTGTCATTATGAACACCTACAGGAACTGAACATGATTCTGCACATACTGCCACCTAAATGGACCTGAATGGAGTTAACAGAGCTTCATAAAGCATAGAATGATTGATGAACTACTACTAAACTACTGAAACCATAAAGAGACAAACTTTAATACATGGAGACATTTTCATTTGGACATTTTTCAAAGCATTTAAAAAAGCATTTACCTCAGGTGAGCAAATCACCTAATATATACACACACACACACACACGCACACACACACACACTTTAATAAGTACAATTGTTTGAAAGATCAACAAGGAATCTTGCAACAAGCAAGATTCTTTATAAAATCTCCTGGGATGTAGTCTCACAGACACAGAGAGAAAGCAGCAAATACACGGTACATACAGGATATCACAGCAGGAAAGCTTTCATGTTTCTTTTCAGTTGCAATCATTTATTTCACATTGTCTGACCAGCAGTTGATATGTCAAAAAAACACAAACATTGTCAATACCACCACCTGTAAAAAAACAGAATGACCTGCTGGGCTTGAAATGAAATGTCCATGAAATGTTTCCTAGCTGTTGACATTATCTTTGCTCTGTGGGATCATATTTTCATGGAGAACTGTGCTACTACACCATGTTTTGTCACCAGTAACACAAGCCAATCGAAATGAGTGCAACTTGTGAGGTCACAGCAGGGACCCAATCAGGGACCCAATCACATCGATAGCCAGGAAATATAAACCAGTAAGCTAACATATACCAAAATATGTCACACATGTTCTTTAACAAATGAAAGATAATACAAATGTTCAAACTGATCATGAAAAGTGATAATACCCTGGTAAAACAAATGTGATCCAACCAATAAGTGAAGGACCCTGATCCATCCCTGGATACATATGAACACCTTATGTAAGCTTAAATAGAGAATTACATTATGAAAATGCCATGCGGTTTTCATTTTGCACTTAGTGAAAACACTATGAGTAAGGAGTGTGTCCCTCGCTTGGCATTCATGGGATCTGCTCATGAACATGAAACGCAAGCAGCAGCGCTTTACGTTTGGTCGCATGCAACAGTGGTCGAACACATATCCTCTGCTTTGTGTTTCAGCTCCAATCAATACGGACGGTGAAGGAAAGACGGCGCTGACTCAGAAAGCGTTTGTGTTTGCGTGTGGTGGTGGTGGAGGACTTCACAGCGCTCAACTTTGTAAATCAACTCAGCTTCTGGAGACACAAAGCGGGACGGATGGATTGAGGCTTCGAAGCCACTTCTTCCTCTTTTCTTTCAACCACAAAGAAAAGCAATGAGCTCCCCACGTGGATCGAAGAGCAACCCCTGAAGTCCACCCCTGTGGACGGTTCAAAGACATCTGGGCAGAGCAGCGTAAACCACGTCGTCCTTTAGCTTTTCCCTGGTTTCCCGTCTCCAGCTCCAGACGGACGCGTCCAGAAGCACAAAGGAGCCACGGGAAGGGGGATGTGTTGCACTAGGGTTGCCAGTTCCAATGTAATTCACTGACAATCTCCCCCGATTGGTTTTGAATTACTGCCTCACGTAATGATTCAAATGTCACCACTAGGATGCATGGTGAATGAATGACAGAGTAACAGGTAAATCAAATCATTTGGTGTAAATCATTTTCAAACTAGCAACCTACAGGGTAAACAAACCCGACAGTGAATCATGGGTTCCGAGTGAAGGAGACAGAAGACAGATTTAGTTTTCACCACCGTCTCCCCATTCTTTGCGCTGGTGCTTGGATACCATAGCAACAAGAGTGCTAATTAGGTTCAGCTCATTACTGACAAAGTGTCTGTGTCTGGAGTCTTATTCCTAGACTGCATCTTCCAGGAAGCTTTGCTGGGAAGCGTAAAAGATGAACATGTGCTTTGCCTCAAAGAAAAGACTCTTCACGTTGTACAAACCACCTGATGAAGGTCCCTGCCATTACTGCTAATTGTTTATGCAAATGCAATTATTTCCATCAAATCAAATGAACGACTCAAATGATGAACACAACAATGTTAAACTAAATGCCGAGGCTGCTTCACGTCTTCTTTTTCATTTTTTCATTTCATTTTTTTCCCCAACATGACAGCCGCCTTTGTTCGTTCAAACCATCTTCAAATTTGAATTAACATTTGAATACCGCCGGCAAAAAGCCTCCATACGTAAATGATACCAGGTCATGGTCGTTCACATGGCCATGATGCACCGCACACACACACACGCACACACACACACACACACACAAGCACGTTTTTACATAACCTCCCTGCTGCAACGTACGACGTCAATGTCCAAAATCAAATAAAGTGAATAAATAGAAACAGCTCCAGAGGGTTTCTGACTCAGGCCCAGGTCATTCATTCACAGGTGATTCATGCAGGCGTTCGCAGCAACAGGCGGTCGGCTGATGCACAGCGGCGGGTGTGTGTGTGTGTGTGTGTGTGTGTGTGCACACCCATTACTGTACATCGGCCCTTCCTTCCTACCTCCCGTGGTCACTTCCTGTTAAGAGATGAGAGAGAGAGAGAGAGAGAGAGGGAGAGAGAGAGCTTGATGACGTCACACACCCATGGTGACATGGTGACACACTCATGGTGACATTGGTTACTATGGCAACGCAGAGAGACAATGTTTTTTATTTGTGCGCTCGAACATGTTTGGGTGTGTGTGTGTCTGGTGCTCTGCAGTGTGTGTCCAGGATGACGTGTCCAGATGTGCGTGTGTGTGTGTGCGTGTGTGTACCTGATGCTATGCAGTGTGTGTGTGTGTGTGTCCAGTATGATGGTGTGTGTGTGTGTGTACCTGATGCTCTGCAGTGTGTGTGTGTCCAGTATGATGGTGTGGTGTGTGTGTGTGTGTGTGTGTGTGTGTGTACCTGATGCTCTGCAGTGTGTGTGTGTCCAGTATGATGGTGTGTGTGTGTGTGTGTGTGTGTGTGTGTGTGTGTGTACCTGAT
>OMKN01069815.1:6746-31064 GCA_900302345.1 Melanonus zugmayeri
ATTGAACTCCCAGATGTTTTAAACATTTGACGGTTAATTGATTTGTATAAATCTTAAATAACGTACATCTAAACTTTCAACTCTTAATGTTTGCAGTGTTGAATTGCTTGCACCAGATATCCTGAAATCAGTGATGAAGTCATTCTGCCTCTGTTCACACTAGCTGGTCACACCAAATGTGCACCCCTGTGTAGATGTATAGGCTTTAAAATGATGTAAATGTATAAATGTAACTTCTATGTGGGCAATAGAAGTTACAGCTTATAAGCTTATAAAATCATTCCTCAATTCATTTTATTTTATCTGTTTTTCACCTTTTGTCTGCCAACATAAATTGTAATTTCATTTTCCACCACAAGGTTTCACCTTTTCTTCATCAAAAAGGGTAACAGAATTACAGATGTCTGACATCTGAGGTCCTTGATTAATAATTATCAACGTGTTGGAATTGTACAATTTCAAAGAAACAATGTCAGATCAAAACCGCAGTACATTAACTATTAAACTTATTTTAAATGTAAATATTGCATTACTCTGGTTTGAAATCGTACTTTTACTTTTGCTGAATAAGCTGAACCCTATTGAACTGATAAAGCTGTGATGAAACTCTTACGAGCCATTTGAAATTGACTGACTTTCCCAAGTACCATTCTCTCTCACACACACGTACACACACACAAACACGTACACACACACAGGTACACACTTATACACACACACATACACACACACATACATACGACAAACTGGTCTGCATTGGCAAGTTATCTATTGTTTATCTAACTATCTTCTTTCTTCTGTCAGAAAAAAAGCATCTTTTTTTTCTTGAGCTGTGTGGCATGGGGAAGTTTACAGCGTCTAAATACTGTATATAACACAGAGAGAGGTGAGTTGATGCACAGAGGGAAATGATTGTGTGGGATCTTGCAGGGTTCTTTGTGCACTGACGGGGAACATGCATACATGTTCACACACATGCATGCATGCACACACATGTACAAATAATGCACACACAAAGAAGAATCATGGGTACAAATAGCAGCGCCTCATCCATATAGAGCGACTGCCAATGATTGCAGATACTGAGCAGTAGTTAGCTACCCGCTTGGCCTAGACATAGCCATCGTCTGGAGGCCCCTCACTGCTAGCTTATGTTTTGAATATGGCCCAGGCTACCAAAAAAGAAATTCGGTAGCTGACACTTACAGCATAACTGTATTATGGCTTGGACTAAATGTTCATACAGATTTAGTAAGGGAGGCTTCCACTAGGCTATAAGCAAGAGTACTGCCTACCTCTAAAACTGAAACCTCTCTGAGCTCCTCATCAACAAGTACACACACACACACCGCTATTTTTTTGTATTTCTTTTTATTTAATCATAAAATAAATATAATAGTTGAGCATGCAGCCACCACACGAATAGAGAGAGAGAGAGAGGTGGGGGCAGATCCAACGTAACCAGTAGACTTCAGACAGTCACAAGAACAATAACAGGCCGCCATTATGATCACAGAAAATGGAAGCACGTATTGTGACAACCAGGGGTGGGTGCAACACAGAGTGTATTTGCACTTTTATCGTGGTCACCCGAAGCTTGACTGCATGTGTGCTTTTGCGTTCTCAAAAAGGGAACTAGTTGAGGTGTATACAAGATAATTTATCTTGTATACACACGCAAAGCACGGTTGGTATGTAAGAGGACGTATACTTACTATTGTTTGTTTATTTCTTTGTGTTTAAGTGATTTTGCCAAGGCGGGAGCCATTCTATTGTTTTATGTGAACCCATTTTTGAACCTGAACAACTGATGGATCATTTTTTGTGAATGGATAACTTTTGAATACCTGAAATTGATTCAGAGGAGCCAATAGTTATGTGGGCCTCATCCTTTTTGTTGTCTGTTTGGCCAATCACCAATCTGACAGTGAGACCATGTCTGTGTTCGACCTGTGTCCATGGCCTCATCCTCTGTTTCACGTGTGCGTCTGGGCTCTCCTCTGTGTCTGCCTCACCTTCAGCCTGGTGGCGTCCCTGGAGCTATGTGAGTCAATACAATCGTATCATCCTTTTGTGGTCATATGCATATGCAAAAAATATGGATGAATTAGAGTAAATTATACATTTTAAGTAAAGGTTATGGCTAGATAATGTTTCAAAACAAAATCCATGCCACTAAGCAGGACTGCATAGAATATGAATATAACACATGAGTGATTCTGACAAATAAGTGTAAATTAATTAATTTTTTGGTTTGGTGGACCGGTAGACTGTGAACATTTTGATATGCAATAGTGATGAAAATGTAACCTGCCTCGCAAGGTAAATGGAAACGCTCCTGTTCCTCAATGTCATTTGATTGAAGGAAAACAAAACAGTTGCCCATCATGTACACTAGATGGCAACACTCGCATTGACGTGCAAGTTATTCAAATCACTGAATTTGACTTCAGTAACAGAACATGAAGAACGTTTTGTAGGCTTTATATATAGTAACACAATTCTTTAGAAATGTAACAAAATATATTTGTGTGATCAGTAAGACATATTTCGCCGTTTCCCCGTGAATTGATGGTATTAAAAAAATCCACCAATCCTACTACTTAACATTTCGTTTGTATAAATTAATACGGGGTGTACCAAATGTTATGTGGCATATGGCCCTTCAGTTATACATGATTATTGGGATGATATCATTTGGAATATGAATTCCTTACTTGTATTTTATTTATGTTTAATTATTTGGCATTGAAAAACAAAACAACCAAAAAACAGCGTATTTAAAAGTATGTTTACATTGTTTACATTTTTATATTTACCCAACTTGCCCTAAGGCCTAAGCAATCCAAACGGAGCGGTCGATCGCTCGACGTCGAGTCATAATCGATCCTAGCAGCTTATCGAGCTCGACTACTTCAGCCTTCGGGCGACTCCGCACCTTCTCTACGTTCAGGAACTGCCGGAGCAGTTAGTCAGCTGTCAACAGGCTGGACTCAGGATGGCTCGCTAAACCAGCCAGTTAACATACGTGGAACCGAGAACAAAACAACACATTGTTGTTGTTATTGTTTTTGTTGTGTGGTGTTGTCCTGTTACTAAACCGCACACTCTGAGGGATGAAGAGGAGATGAAGAAGTCCCCGGACGCGGTAAGCGTAGTATAAACTTATTAATGACGTATACACGAGTTTGGAGAAGCGCATGATGTTGTAACTTACATGTTGAGAGTCGAAAAAACTATTTGTTCTCAACAAAAGTAGGAAAAACTGGCGAATACATAGTGCGAAGTGCGTGTTTAAAAGTTATCAACGTTTTGTTATTGTGTTTGCTCGCAGTAGCTCGAACTATTTCTTGAGGTGGAAGGGGTTTCGACACGTTTCGCTGAGTCGTAGTTAGGCTGTTTCCTTATAGATGGTTATCGAGATGATTAGAGCCAGGCTGTAGCTTTTAGCTAGTGACCAGCCATAACGTATTGTCTAGTGGCCTATTGTATTTATCTTTCCAGATAAAGTTATCCTTTAAGCATAAGCCTCGGACGCCTCTTTACTTACTTGAGGAAGTATACAGGTGATACTGAGGGATGGAGTCACTGCCAATCTAACTTGTCCACATGGACACACATTACTTTTAATTAGATATATATAGGCCAACATATAGAAAAATACTGTCAGCTGAGCTCTAGATAGAGCTACAGTTTATTAAACACAACTCAATGTATTTTAAACCATACTATTCATGTTTTGTAATAACTTTTTAGAATAATGCATACCTATTACCACCATAAACAGGTTATCCATCTCCATTTGGGCCAGCCCTAATGACTGTGGATTTAAGCAGTAATTCCACATATTTACTCGATTTTGCAGGAGGTTGCCATAGGGGGAAGTCTGAGGCTGGATTGAATGGTTTTCAGGACAAAAGGTTAGCACTTTAACACTACATTTGAATCTGTCATCAATTCTTTCCCTCAAAGAGTCCAATTACCTTTTGCGAGCCTGAATGATGATGATGGAGTAGGAGGAGGAGAAAAATAGCCAAGGAGATGAAGGGACAAATCGACTGACATTCCCTTAGATTAGCATTTCACCAAATAGGCTAAGACAAACTTAAAAGCAGTGATATTGACAGAGAATAATGATGCGATTGCATCGCCTGATCAATTAAAATGAGTAAAGACTAGAATGTTTGTGTAGTCTATTGCCAGCATTATAGTTGATTACCCTTACACAAGCTATTCGAAAAGATTATAGGATTTTGTCAAAAGTAACAGTTGTGAGTAAGTTACTCCTAATTACAAATTTTAAGACATATCATTGGATTTGAGACCTAAATAAGTGGCTATAGTCCTAATACAGGCTCAATATAACCACCGAAATGTGGGTGGTTAAAGTCAACAGCAATGGCCTGTTTTTCGAACACAACAAACAACAACAAATCCTTAATCCACCTCGAGGCACTCTCATAAGAACTTGCTGTTCTTGCTTGTCATACAGCAAGGTCTTCCATCTTTTTGGTCTTTCTATGTAGTTTTTCTTGTTCTTTTTTGGTAGCTATCACTGTTATTGTCCAGTGGAAATTGCAGTGTATGACCAGGGAGAGCTTGTTGCTTATGGATACTCCTGGAACATTGAGCTGCTGGCTCTGGCACTTGAATAAAGGGACAAGAATGGTCCAATGGTCAATGGAAAAATGAATGAGATAGATACATATTAGGCCTAAGTAGACACCAGCACTGAATATTAAGTAGATTATCACCAGATTGTACTGGACCTTACGATCCCTGGATCCTTGTACTTTCCTGTTTCTTTTTTTCCTCTGTAATGTACCTTGTATTTAATAAAAAAGAACAATTCATAAGAATGATAAATTCTAAGCAGGTCAAACAGATTTGGCACAATTGTTGCCAACTCTGTTTTAGGGTAATAGAGGCCAAGAGACAGATTAATCTCTGAACTATAGTGTATGTATATGTATAATGCATCATGTAGGCCTAACATAATGCAGTAGAAATCGCAATGGCTACCTGCCAAAGTGAACATAGATTAAAGAGTGTCATGTTTTCTTGGCATAGACACTACCAGTGTTAGGGGTTCAATTCTTCTCAGAGCCACCCATGCTGAGAATGTAGGCTCTCATATTGGTAAAAGTGTCCACCAAATGCCATATATTTTTTATATAGTAAGATCTCATTTAGACATGACTTTGCTCATTGGTGTGTAAACCTTACAAGAACAAAATGTGGTGTGAGGAAATGTGATATGAGATGGCTAGATGAAGGAACCAGTAATGGAAACAGAAAGGGATTGTAACACATATGCAATGTTCTTGATTTGAGCAGCAGGTGTATTGGTGGGTCACACCAGTATGTCAGCCAGGTTCCATATCAAATGGATTTTTCATGGGAAAACCCGTCACACATTCCCTGCTAACAAAAGTGTCCAAGGTAATCATTTTGGTTAGTTCCTGGCATTCACAGTGACTATTAACCATCAGCACATGGAAACCATGCATGAAGACTACTTGTGGTTGTCTGGGTTTGTGTACAGACCTCACACGAGAACAGCCAGTTTCCATTTCCCATTGTACCACAATTATTGCAGTGGCTTTTGGAGGTTAGGCAGTTTCCCTGATTGTTGTTTTTTTAATCCATGATGTAAACCAAAACAGGTGCTCCTCTTTTTATCCTTGCATCATTAAGGTCTTTGTGTGGAACACCGTACTCAAATGATTTTATTATAGGCTGTGGCTAGCACACTGAGGTACAACATGTGCTGCTTATCTTATTCAGCGTAAGAGTGAGCCTACACCCCTGGTGACTACACCTGCTCCCAGCCCTGACTCAACCTTTTAGCTCTCCAAGTTCACACCAGGACTGGGCTATTTTTACAAGTCGGCACCTGTTGCTTCGCTTTGTGAAGTCTTTTGTTTTTTTTATCAAGGCGCTATGACGTATTTGGGATTGTCTAGGTTGTAGTTTCTGCAGAGAGCCACAACAATTACACGGCCTGTAATCTTCTACTTGCCAAGGGAAATACACAATCATGAAATCGGGTGTGGTCTGTTTTCCCTATTAGCATTTTAATGCTTAAGGCCTGGGAGTCATCCAAATGCTTGGAGTTGCCTCTGTGGTGTGCATATGATTACATATTAACAACTCATCACATGTCCTTTATTTTACTACTGGGCTCCTGTTGCAAATATTGAAGCCAGTGTTGGACATTTTATTTTCATGGTGAGAAAGGAGACTACTTCTTGACTTCTTAACTATGTCCATAGTAAACCCAAGCCTGTCTCAACCATACTTTTTAACAAAGCATTTGCTTGGAATCCACAACAAGACTGCCAAGTATAGGGCCATGTATTTAAGGTCTTTAACCTCTTCATTCTGAGAGGACCCATACCCGTTTTCCCCCCAAAAAGCAAAGACATCATAAGGCATTTACACATGTGAGAAAGCAGTCATGTGACACACCCCTAGAACAATCAACTTTTAGTATCTATCATAACCATTGTTAGCTAAATTAAACACAATTCCAACCCCAAACAAAATAATAAACATGTAACAACAAGAGTTATGTATTTCATAACTGTGCACATGCACAGCATTAGCGATCTTTTTCATGCCATTTTATCTACACAAATATATCATATGAAAGCTGAGACTCCACTGATTCCAACAGTCCAAACCATATCACTTGATTGACCAAAACTCGCCAAACAAGATGCCAAAAGCCATCAAGAACAAACTTTTCTAGTTACAACCAAAAATTATGTCTTACCTTTGTTGTTTTTGTCATCAAAGTTGTGTTTAATTACATTAAATCACCATAAACAGATAATCCAGTGTCTGGGCACCATTTTGAAACCTCACAGAGTGTTTACAATCAATGTACAGTAACTAAGTGGCTTGGTGTCATTCAATTCTATTCGCCCTGACCTTTCGATAGAGCGGTTAAATGTCAAAATTGAACAATGGGTTCTCGAGATATCTACCTGTTTGTGTCTCATCACGTTTGTATTGTCATTTTTGCATTGGTTTGCATTGGATTTGTTTTTATTTGGAGACTCTGCCTAAACCTACTTCTACTAAAACCTCTCTGTCTTTGCTCTACTTCACTTTATTCGCATCAAATCTTGACCCAGGTACTCATCAGATGTTGTGCTACGGCTCTATAGGGCTACCAACTGATGATGCACTAGGTGGTGTTCACTTGACTTGATTTATTTCAGGCGGAAATTAAATATGCTATGTTCTATCTTTATTCACTCTGACCCAGTAGCATCCACATTGATTATTTCACTTGCTGAACAATCTCACACGTGTTTTCTTTTCTGGTACCAAGGTACATATTGTAGCCCTTGTAGCTGTGGAGATATACCAGTACTCTATTTACTTTGGGTATGTTATTTTCATCAAAAACCTGAGAAATAGGCCTAGTGAGGAAGAGGCTAACCAGTAACCTTTTGTTTGGGGAAATGAGCAGGTTTCAGAGGAACAACTGCTCCTCCTGCCATGCTAGTGCCATGCTAGTGAGGTCACAGTTCGTGGATGTTTGTCTAATTGGCAGTCAGCAGTGCTTTTTCCCTGTATGTGGTTTATCGTTAGGAAAACACGAATGGTTGAACGGTGAACAAATGGTGAATAAAGATGTTTAAATGTAGCCTGTTTTTTTAATACCACAGCAGATAATGTTACTTGAATCTTGGATACTGTCAAATGTTTAGAGGCAGAAATCAAAGTGGCAAACATGTAGAGATGGCAGGGCAGCAGATATTTTGGCTGATTGGTACTCGCCCAAGTCCTGCACTCTAAACGTCATGATTAGTGTGTTCATGGTAATTTCCTATATTAAAATTGAAAGTTTGAGAGATTGTGTCATCAGAGCAGGCAGCCAAATCATTTCAGCTGACATTTATATTGTACTTAGGTTAGGTTATATTTATCATATTTACCACTATCATATCCTAAGGATATGGTATTTGCTGACTTTGACTTGGCGGTTTTACTATGTTTATGTTTGACAACAGGTTAAAATTTCTCTGTGCCAATGTTTTTCTTTTTTTTGGGGTCATACGTTTGATTGGTTCAGAGCAGTAGCATAATACTCGACACTACCCTAATCGATTCCCTAAATCAATACAATGACATTCTGTATACCAAGTATCTTTTGTAAGCCCATCATCATTAATAACGAAAAGCTACTGCCAAGTATCCGTGCTTCACAGTTTTGTGTCTCATGGTTGCCTTCCTTGCAAACCCACTGTTTTAGCGCTGTGCTGAGTGGCAGGAGAGATAAATCAAATAACTCTGGACAGATTAGATGGCCAGTCAAAAGATCTGGTCTAGCCAAGTGGGCGGGAACAAAACGAGGTCTAGTATCTACAGAATGGTTTCAAACAGAGCTGGTATTGTGCTGGTTTCCCTGCCTGTACCACAGCATCTTTGCGTGTCTGATTTGGTTCTTATTAGTGGCATCGGAGCGGCCTATGTTGTTACGTACTGAAGTAAAAATAGCACTTATTTTAAGAAACAAACACATCTATTATGCAGAGAGATAACATCAAGGCTGAGTCGATTGCTCCTCAGGTTTTTGCCAGATGTGGCTACCTGGAACGAATGGTTTCCCGAGGCCAGAATGTCAACCAAAACCTGGCCTTGTAAAGTGAGTATGCAAGCAGGAAGCCTATCAGGCTCTGTTGACTGCCAGCGCAACACAATTCTGCCTGCCAAATCTCCAATCAGATCGTGTTAAGCGGTATTAGATTGAAAGGAAGATAGACAATGGACTCATTGTCCACCTGATGCGTAGAGGAAAGAAATATGTTTATTTTCACATTATCACACAGTTGGAATCAGGAAATGAAAAATAAAAAACCCTGAGCCGTCTAATGAAATTAAATTAAATTAAAGTTAAAGTTAACTGTAAAGAATGTATAAAATGTTTGCTGTTTTATCAGAAATCAGAAATCAGAAATACTTTATTGTCCCCGGGGGGAAATTACTGAATCAATTATCAATTATCAATCAATTATCAATTATCAAATGCCTTCTACAATAATAACTTTATCTCGCTCTTCTATAAACTGTCTATAGCCCAACAAAAGCATGAATCAGAATGATTGATTGCACTGTTAAAAAAAAATCATGAATAAATAATAAAATGTGTAAAAGCTACCAAGCTGAAATGCCATGCACTACAGAGTTGTAACTAACTTGCTAAGCTAACAGATATTTAACACTTGAGATAGTGTTACTGCAGACACCATGCCAGTAGTTGGATGCTTAAAGGTTGTCTGAGTATGCTGCTGTAACTTGAGGTGGGGCCCCGGGGGCCTCTGCCTTGAGCCACACCACTGTTTTGTCACAATGTATCCATGTACTTCATGCAAACATAATGAGGCCAGTCAAGCGATGGAGTGCATTATTTAACATGAACAATGTCCAGGATAGGGAACTAATTTGACCTGAGATTTGCTAAGCCTTACAGGGCCAAAATGTATGCGTGCACGCACACACACACACACACACACATACACACACTTGGATTGAGCCCTTTTGAGCATGTTTCTGCACATGGGTCGTCATTGCCTTGCCATTATTTACTTTGGACTATCTTGCTTGTCTGTCATTACATAATGTCTCTGGCCTTCTGCTTATAAAGACTGCTGTCTTTCTCACACACACACACACACTTACTTTCCCTTCCTGTTTCTCACAAACAAAAGAATTATCATACGATGGGAGTGCCTGTGAGGCCTGCTGTCCAATAACAAACATTCTTGTCTAATTGTGTTTACTGTCACATGCTCTCCATTGCTTCCATTTGTTTACTCCATTTGTTTACTTTGTTTACACTGCTATACCTTAATGGCATAGCAGTGTTGCGTCTTAAAACAGCTATGTTAGTCATGTCTTAAAACACAGCATCACCTTTGGATACCCTGCTAGCAGTTGGAGGAAAGACCTAAATGTATGAGGAGTGTTCGGGAATAAGTATTTGGTTTAATACAATTACACATTCCGTAGCATGGCTATGATGCTACAGGAAAACAGGGTGGGCCTGTTGAGACCACATCAGTCATTTTTTGCCATCAAGTTGTCAAGTATTTCCTGCTGCCAGGCTTTTCAGTCACTGAATGTCCAAAAATAACTCCTGGGCCCTTGCACACAATGGCCCTCCTGGCTGGGGTATAGTTCATAATGAATGTTTTCATGCTGTGACAAACCTGTGGAGGTAAGGGAGTAAGGGCCCACCAAGAATTTAGTGTCCTCTTTTCAGGCTTCAAAGATACTAATGATCAAATGAAACGGCCTATTTATTTGAAATATATGCATGACTTTTTGTTTATTGTGGGACTTCTGTACTGACTTATCGGTTGCGACCCACAGTTAGAAAATCACCGGCTTGGCCCATTTGTGCCTTACTATTCTCCAAACTCGTTTGTCCATTTCAACTTGTCATCCAGCTGGCCATGGGGGTGGGGGGGGTGGTCTGGCTGGGACATGTCTATCTCAAGGCCAAGGTTAACATGTAGGCCGATTGATGGTAACACAGCAATGATGGAGATACCGTAGCCGCTGTTTTAGCGAAATGCTGTCGGCTTCTCTCAGATTAGATTTATATAATCATGACTTAACACGGCATCATGAAAATAAATGCTTGGAGTAGCGGAGGTAACCCGAGTCCATCTGTAGACTGGTTCCGCTTTTTAATGATCACATTTAACTACCTTTTTTAAACTTGAGTCACTGATTCATAGTGCTATAGTGCATAGTGGGTAAAGATATGAGATGTAAAATGGATTTGCGTATAATAATAATATAAACATTTTATTTATATAGCGCTTTTCTAATGTATGTATTTATTACATTATTCATAAATGTTATGTGTGTGTGTGTTTGAATCTTAGTTTAATGTTTGGCATGATTTAAGTGTTTAGAGCCCTATGCTGTGTTGGTTGGACAAGAGTTAATTTCCACACAAGTAGAAAACTGTACTATTGACTAACTGACACTATTTCATGTTGTTGTTTTTTCCATACTTTAGTTGGAGAAAACGGTTCTTCTTTGACAGCGTATAGAACTGCAAGGAAAGTGGACATGTGTGTTGACGCTTATGTAGCTTCTTGTTATTTTGGTGGCCAAGTGTAGTGTAGGTGGAGAAGTGAAGTCATATGAGATGATCTCACCAACCAACACTTCTCTGCCTGCCTGCCTAGCCAGTCTTTCTGCATGTTTGAGCACACTGTCTGTGCTATTGTTTCATTGTGGTTTCATTGTTGTTGAGACACACACACGCACACAAAACACAGAAAGCACAGAAAGCAGGACAGAATAAATTCAAAGACTATGTCTATTTGTTTCCAATAGGCTTTCGGTTATTCATTTATTCATGTAAATTTACTTTCTAATCTGTACACAAAAACCAGTAGGGCCATGCCTTTAGGTTGGGATTTAATGCTCCGGGTCGCCGTTGTCTATGGAGCGCTTGTCTTGTCTGCAGTACCTGTGAAAGAATTATGAGGGTCATTCAGGTAATTTGTTACTCAGGCAATACAATTATTTTGTGTAGGGTTACATTTTGATCTCAGATAATGATTTGGGTGAGGTTCAGTAGCCAAAAATTACATAATCTGTCCCACATGGACCGCTAGCTTCTATGCATACGCTGCCAAATATGATTTAAAATACACTTATATTTATAATTTAAAAAAATAGCAATTTTCAGCTTCTTTTCACACCTCTGTTGGTTATAATCCTAGTTGTATGTGTCAATATTGGCCATGATTTTGGGCAACATTTCCTATTGACAGACAGGAAATGTCAGGATGACTTGCAGAAATAAGGCCCTACTGCCTGAAGAGCAGGCTACTACATAAACTCAATCAAACCATTCTCATGGTGTGAGCCATACTCATTCTGAGTATGGCTTTTTATTAAGGGTGTGAATCCTTCGGTATATCACGATTCAATTCCGATTCTTGGGGTCACAATTCGATTCAAAATCTATTCTCAATTCAAAACAATTCCCGATTCAAAATCTATTCTCGATTCAGTACATAGGGGTACTAATTTCAGGATCTACTCCAGTCCGCTATGCACTAACAAAGGCGGTGTGGTAAATGATGGCATGAAAGCAGAGTGAAGTGTGTATAAGATTAT
This sequence comes from Melanonus zugmayeri, assembly GCA_900302345.1. Taxonomy (NCBI): domain Eukaryota; kingdom Metazoa; phylum Chordata; class Actinopteri; order Gadiformes; family Melanonidae; genus Melanonus; species Melanonus zugmayeri. Next base: position 18,909 of record OMKN01069815.1, read on the forward strand.
GTCGTTTTATATTTGAAAAGATGATGATGATTCTTAAGTGAATCGACATTTTGTTGTACACCCCTCACTTTTTATTGTATTTGCTGTATACAGTACACACCTTTGTCCCTAAAACATAACATGGGATTGTTTTGTTTCAAAGGAATGTTAAGTCTCCATGCAGATAAACAGGATTTTCAGGCTCCCCTCAGCAGATGGCATTAAGACCACAGTTCACTACTTTATGTGTTAAGTATGGTAGTATTCCCAAGGTGAATGTCCTGTTCCCTGTGACACACCAGAGCCATTTCCCACAACAGCTCTGCTTTATTAAGGTTCAGATACAGTCCCAAATGAAATGAAATTATGGTGACTAATATCAACTCCTACCCCAAGGCAATTTGTCATGAAAAGAAAAGAAAAGTGCGTGAAAATAAACATGGATACACATGCACACATTTCCAGCTGTATTTGATTTGTATTTAAATAATTATTTTTGCTCAAATACATGGTAGCCTGAAATAAACAACTCTAGGCCTATATAGTCTTTGGACACATCAGACAATTTATATACCTTTGTAAAAACAGAACAACCCCCCCCCACCACCACCACCACCCCCGTGTTCGGTGAGCCGTGTGTATTAGCGGTGCCGGGGCTCTCCATAGTTTCCATAGTGTGTTTGATGCAGAGGGAGGGAGCTGTGAACGGGTCCCTAATGAGCTCATTACAAGAGGCTAATGGCGCCGCCGCGTTGCTTTGGTGATTTAGCGCTTCCACCATCAGAGCTGCAACTTTATTTTGCGGCGGCCTTTTGCGCTGGCTGTGCGGCCACTGGGAATGCCAGATAAGAGTGGTAATGTGTGCATGCACATGCTTGAATGGATGCGTAAACAGGCAAATTCATCAATAGGCTAACAATGTTAAAGTATGTGTGTGCTCACATGCCTAATACATCTTACTGTTACCTAATATACAAAAAAATGTATCCAGCACTTCCATCCAAATCTATTATTAGTGGGTGTTGTTTCTATGTGAAGCAGTCTTCCTCAGTTTGGGTTTACCATAATGCTGTGCTTGTGCTCCTGACCCCTGTGCCTGGTAAGTGGGTGTTTGGTAGACTGCCTGATTGTGTAACAAGCCTGTGTCCATGTGATGGTGAGTGGTGAAGGCAGGCCTGTCTTTTGGTGAGCCAGTGACCTTATGCTGCATTAGACTGTGGTTGGACTGACCAGCTGCCTCACTGACACAGAGACACAAGGCCTTTCATTGGCAGATCCATAGTGGTATCACTCAAATGTTTATTTCTCCAAATATGTTATTGCTCATCCACACATTTTGTACCCTAATGAAGCAAATAAGACAATACATATTGGAATTTCTACATGGAGTGTTTAGGATGACAGATGTCATGCCTCCTTCTTGTAATATGTTATCAATATTAAGTTCATTAAATCATGAACTTAACCTGTGAGCATTCATCAGTCATTGTTCTACAATAGACCCATTGTTCTACAGTAGCGGACACTGCTGGGCAGCTCTGTAGCAGGTCAAATGTCTCACTCTCTGTCTGAAGATCCATGCATTATACATGGAGAACTCTGTGGTGGACAAGCTGGTCTTGGCCATGGCTTTAGTTTGTTAAATTACAGACAGCTGGAAACTTGCTATTGTACAAGGCTTATTAGAAGTCTGTTATGTTTTGGAATACATGCATCAATTGTCGCTGTTTGCCCTTCACATAACTAAAGGGTGTGTTCCAATCGATGCAGCAGAGACTTTTATCTTGTGTCTCATTGACATGTCAGTGAGGTCATTGACAGAGGTTAACCTAGCATTGTGTGTGGTGTTGTAAAATGCTTGTAATTCTATACTTAACGAGTTTGAACACTTGAGCACAGTCTGTTTTGTTACTTTTTAACTTTCTATGAGAGAATGCTACAAAGGCTTTGGTTAATGACCTCAATTACCATTCAGCAATGATGTATGTTTTGTCAGCCCTCAAGTTTAACTTAATCTAAGCATGGTACTAACATGGGACTTTTTTTCTCATGTTCTTAAGAGTGCAATGGTAATTTGAATGACCATCTTTATTTGTATGTTCAAATCAAGTCATTTAGGGAAGCTGAGAGCTACGTTCAGGACAATTAACCCCAAATTGATTCCACCGTATTATATATATTATGTAATTCATGTGTATTAATATTAATATGAAATTCAACCCTGTGCTCCAATCCATATTAGTATATACTAGAATACAACTGCTGGCCTTCTGAAGCCAGCCTTTCACCTTCAACAGATGACCTGTTTTGCTCTTGTTGATTGTGTGCCACAACTTTACAGCAGTAAGGAAGAAAAAAACCACAAACAAGGCAGGAAAAGTTTTTGCATGTTGATAATGAAAGGTTTGAGTCATATTCAAAGGATGAGTGTGTTTTATGACAAAGGATGAATAACAAACCAGTTTCCTGCTCTTGTGCTGTCAACCCTAGAAGCTGTTTGAAGTATCGTCTTCCAGGTAGATCTTTGAGCAGGCCTTGGTTATTGGTTATTTTTGGACTATTAAAACACCATTTCAAATCCATGCTACTTTTAAATTAACTCAAAAGCAGCTATTGAAAATGGCTCTGTTTCTAATCCGGTAAAACTGTGAATCTGGTAAGCCAGCTTCACTAAAAGATAGCCTACTAGTTTAATATTTAGCTGAGTGTGTATTGCAATGTCTGAGTGGGACTTGTAGTGGTTGAATAAGCACTATGTGTTACATGGTGGTTTAGAAGGCCTGCCTGACACTAGAACTGACGTAACGCAAGTCTTAAGGATACAGTAGACCATTTTGCCACTGGTGGCATACATGACCACAAGTAATGCTTTTCCTTCTGTTTTTATGAATCATGTTCAGCACAGGCATCCATGGTGTCATAGTGACTCAGTATCTTCTTTGAGGAAGAATGCTGTATTGTGGCTCCCATTGACAGGGAAATCTACATGGAATATATAGCTGCAATGCAGAACTTCCAACTTGCATAAAGAACTCAACACAACATAATAAACGGCATGAGATAGGCAATCAGCATTCTTACTTTCATGATATGACTATGAATCTAATTAAAGCAGGATATTATGGTGCAACTAAATGCAATGCTCCGGTGGTGATATCAATTTGTGGTTGGAATGTTACTGACACCCACTCCAACTTAAAAAAAACTTAATAAAACTTAATAAAACTGGCAGTTAATGAATTGAATAACTGAGTAGTCCTATAGTAATACTAAATGCTCACATACAGTATATTCACAGTGCCATGCGGGCCTAGTTTCATGTTTTCACACCTTCTACTTTTTTTTCGCAGGAATTGTGATTGTGTGGGAGCACTGCGATGACCACGCAGCATTCTAACCATGCAGAAACCGCTCGCCCCACAGCACCCAGTGTGCCCCCTGTGGTCCCCAAGCTTCACGCTCAACGCACACTGTCCAGGGAGGCCATCACCATCCACTTCTCCCCGCTCGGGAAGGAGGACGACGGAGAACACGGCGACGACGATGACGACACACACCACTGGGAAAATATCTCCACGTCAGCGTCGGTTCAGGATGACTCGGCTGTTGTGACAGCTGTGGAGGCCAGCGAGGAAATGCTGGAAGAGGTGCCATTGGACTCCGCGGCCACTGCTATTCCTGAATCATCGGCCACACCTCCCCCACCTCCCACACCTCCCACGGAAATGAAAGTCCTGAACTCATCCTCCTCCTCCTCCTCTCCAACTAAATCTGTGAGCCTCCCGTCTATTGACAAACCCCCCTTCGGCATGATAAAGTCTCTGTCTTCTGACGCTGAGCCCCGCGACGCCATCTCCTCTACTGCCCAGCTATTGGTGAAGCACAGGCAGCTCATGAAGACGCTGGTCAAGTCGTTGTCTTCCGACACGTCCGAGGGGTCTTCTACTTCTTCCTCCACCCCCCGTCTGTCAGATTCCCGCCTTAACCTGCAACTCTTCAAGCAATTCACACAGTCCCGCATGTCCGGTAGCACCACCACAGTCACCGATTCCAAAACGGCGCCTTCCTCTCCGCTCATCTCCCATGACAGCCGGTCCTTCTTTAAGGTCTCGGAGGTGGAGGCCCGCATCGAGGACACGAAGCGACGCCTCTCCGAGGTCATGTACGAGCCCCTTCAGATACTGAGTAAAATCATGGATGAAAAGAGCGTCGTCGGTAGCGTCGCCAACTACCGGTCCTCAAAGTCCTCCTTGGTCGCGGGCTCTGAACTCTCCAACATGTCCAGCTTGGGTTCTCTCAGCCACTTGGAGAGCAACAACAATAGCTACTGCATCCAGGAGGAGGAAGGGGGCGGCTGGGACTCGGAAAGCCCCAACAGCGGGGCGTCCTGCCCGGCGGAATCCCCTAGTCCTTCTTCTCCTGAAAACAGGAGCCCCAGGAAACCCACAAGTTCAATGTCACTGGACACGTGTTCCATGTCTGCTCTGGCAAAGCTGGAGGAGGAAGAATTTTGCATACTGTCCAATGAGGATTTTGAGACCGGAGGGGATCGCAGAGACGGAACTGATTACACTGGAAGTAGTGCGCAAAGTAAAGCATCAAGCACCGAGCCATGCAGTGATGATGAATTGGAACTCGAGGAGCCGGCACCTCATGTCCCGGTCTATACCCTTCTGATCATAGCGGTGCTGGTGTATGGATACTTTGTGCTGCCCTTGCCCACCTACGTCGGGGGAATGTTGTTCGGCGTTGGACTGGGCTTTTTCATCGCTATTGGTGTGGTGTGGTTGGCCGGTCCAAAGCCTTCTGGCCGGGGTTTTCAACATTTGAAACGCCACAGGGAGCTGCGCAGTTTGGCCAAGTTCACCATTAAGGAGCCACCTCTTTTCAAGGCGAGTACTTTCTTCTTCTACACATTTATGCATGACGTTGGGGCATTATAAGGCTATGATGTCCATAGTGTTGGAACGATCTGATAGACATAAGCTATTACTGTTATACAATGAATGAGGTTGTAGTGCTCTTGGTGCCCTCTTCAGGCTCCATGCTTCATCTATCAGGAATAATACATGATTTAAGGACACTTTAGTTAGCCAGCTTATGGATTAATTTAGTCCCATTAAAGCTCATAATGGTTCTTGCGTCTATGGGTATATTTAAGGTACAAGACCTAGCCTCCTATTCTTAGTGGTTAATGTTCCACCAATGGGATTATCCAACTAGTTCTGACCTCAATCACAAGGGTGTTGTCAGCAAACTATATTGTCTGGTAGCCCAAGTTCATGACCACATTCCAAATGATGTCATCTTTGCGATGAGGCAACACTTCCATAGTGTGACCTATTGCATTATATATTTTTGGTGGTACGTTTTTGGGTGACTAGAACACACAACAAGTGATGATGATGTGGTTTGACAGTGTTGTTATGCTTTAAACTTTGAATACTGTTACGACCCGTCTAGGGGTTAAGGGTGCAAGGTGGAACATTAACAAAAGATGATGGAGATGTAATTAAATATATAAGCGCCAAGTGCTTGTGAGGCCAATAAAAGACACAAGAGGCTGACTAAAATAAAACGTGGGTTTATGGATGTATCAAATACCATACGAACCCGCTTGCTTACTTAACTTCCTTATGACCTCTAGGGTTGGATGAACGAGATTGCGGCCTACGACCCAGAGACGTACCATGCCACTCTGACCCAATCCGTGTTCGTACGGCTGGAGGGCTCCACCCTGCGCCTGTCCAAGCCCAACCGCAACATCGCACGCCGGGCCACGCACAACGAGCCCAAACCTGACAAACCTGTCACCTACATCAGCCAGAAGATCTACGATCTGATGGACAGCAAGGTGTCCAGATTCTTTTCATGCATTAAAGAATAATTTTGGGATTTTTCAATCTGGGCCTCATTTTTCCAATCATTTGGGGTCTAACTGACTAATGTGGACAACAATGTTTGACATTGATCCAGTATTGAGCGAGAACGCAGCTGCGAAACATCTCCATTGTAACCCATGGGGGTAATAGCAACCGTAAATGTACGTGTCTAAAAGTGCTTGTTTTTGCCACTGACATTGTTATAAGTGTTTGACAACATTATGGAAATGATCCCTACAGAGAAATCCAACTTTACCTTTCGCTTGATCCAGGGTCTGTTTGTTATTGTGTCTAGAATGTTGCTTACGTAACCACTCTAAGAATGGCAGTTACGTAACCAACGCAATGTTGGTTACGTAACCAACGTAATGTTGGTTATGTAGGTTATGAACATTGACAATACAGACCCCAGAAAGGTAAAGAAAAAAGTTGTATTTCTCTGTAGGCATAATTTCCATAATGTTGTTACTTATCACTTAACACTTAACACTTATAACAATCCGCCTGTCAGTGGCAAAAACAAGCACTTTTAGACACATTCCTTTACGGTCGCTATTGCCCCCATGGGTTACAATGGAGACGTTACAATGGAGACGTTCCGCGGCTGCGTTCTTGCTCAATACTGGACCAATGTCAACAATTGTTGTCCGTATTAGTCAGTTAGACCCCAAATGATGGGAAAATGAGGCCCAGGTTGAAAAATCCCAAAGTTATCCTTTAAGAAAGTTGATTTGTATTGATTTTGTGTAGATTTTTCATGTTCATGGTAGAAAAAAATATAAAAAATAAGTAAGTGAAAGGCAGGTACTGGGTTCATTCCCCAATGCCCGCCTCCTACCCGTAGGCATCCACGAGCAACCCTGACCTCTACCTGCTCCTTAATGATAGATATCTGCTTTCACTGTAAGTCACTTTGGATAAAAAAGTATAAATAATTAAATAGTAAGTCATTGTTCTGTGTGTAACACTTGGCGTACATCCCTATTTTTATACCAGGTATACCTAGTTCCTCATCATCTGGCCAGGAAGCGTGTGTGGAACAAGAAGTACCCCATCTGCATTGAGCTGGCCAAGCAGGACGACTTCATGTCTAAGGCTGAGGGGGACCGGCCGGACGTCGGCAAGGACCCGACCTCCACCACCTCGGTCCCGGGGGATAAAGGAGCCGGGACGAGTGGAGCACAGGGGAAAGCAAAGTCCTCATTCTCCAGTCGGGACGTCACCCTCTATCTGTTTGGAAGAACCGGCCGAGAGAAAGAGGATTGGTTCCAGAGATTTCTCATGGCTGCGAAGGGCAAGGGTAGAATGAAGAGAGCTGCCGGCGTTGTAGGAAGCAAACATGGTAAGAAAATATAATTTGATGTTGTTTTATATTCGGTTCTTTTTTTTTGGCATGACAATGATTGTGAGGTGAGTGTTTTTCTAGTTTTGTTGTGAACTCCTATTGATAAGTGAATATATCTAAACTCTCATCTCTAGTACAAAAAGAGCAAGAAGAATTGTGGCCCCCAAAAAAAACCAACTAAATAATTTCTGTTGTGCTGTAGCGCTGAGCACCCTCAGTCCCACCAGCTCAGAAGATGCTCCGGCATCTCCGCCGCAGACCAAGGATCCCATGGCCTCCTCCTCCTCCGTCATGCTACCGGCCAGTGCCAAAACCAAATCCCTCCTGGACTACAGTGTCTACATGACCTCACTCATGCCATCACAGGTCGCCAGCACCGTCGCTGCCAGTCCAGTCGTTCGTAGTCCACAGAACAGCCCGGAGGTTGCTAAAAAGGTAGCAGGAGCTTTTCCGTTGTTTTCCTGTTTTCCTTCTGCTCCCGTTGGTAATCTTTCGCTAATGTGTTACAACGGCGGTATGATCAACAAGGAAATGTACCGTGACGTCAGTGTGGCGTCATCTATTTACCGTGTACTATTTAGTCATTTAGCAACAAGTGACTTGTAACTTGCAGTGATTTAGATGCATGTCATTAATGAGCAGGTATAGGGTTGGATCTACCTACAGGTAGACTGTGGACATTTGGGTTCAGAACCCAGAACCTTTCTACTAGGAGTCAAACACCCTAACCACTAGAGTCAGACTATCCTGCCCATGAATGGTAGAGCAAGATCACCTGTGTAATCACGTAACTGGGGGCTTTATGCTACTGTTGTCCAGCTCCCCGGAGGTCTTCCAGCACAAGCCACAGAGGAGGAGCAGCCGGTGGCCTGGCTCAACGCTGCGCTGGGCCGGCTCCTCTGGGACTTCTTGGGCGAACCCCACTGGGCCGAGATGGTCTCCAAAAAGATCCAGATGAAGCTGAGCAAAATCCGGGTGAGTGAAACATGACTCCCAAGTTTGGGAATTTGTGTTCTATCACATCTCAAAGCTTAGCAGCGTGGTTTAATGAAGCAAGCTGGGCACGTGGAGCAAATATGAGATGATGGAGGTAGTGCGAGACTGAGGCAAGAAGATGAAGTCGTGTTTGTGACGCTTCACAATAACACAATGCACGCACACACACACACTCAAAATGTCAGCCTCCACCCACTGTGCAGCTCGGCACAGGAAGCAGAGTATCAACACAAGACTCCGGGGAGACGGAGGGAGGCAGAGAAAACACCTGATCTCTGGCTATTCATCCCTTCTGTTTCTTCCTGATCCTGCCCCTCAGCTATCTCCATGGTTTCTGCTGTGTGCGTGTGTGTCCCTGTGTGTCCAGATTCCAGATTCATGTCGGCCCCTTCCACTCATAGGGAGTGGTGAGGGGATGGGACCAGTTGATTATGTGCTCTGCTTTTCACTGTTACTAACATGTCTACAATCATAAGAGTCATTCATACAAAAGTAGATGACGTGGTAGAAGAGATGTCTTCATGTCATATCTCCCTAGTCTTTTTTTGAATTTTATAATATATTTTGTATGTGTGTGTTTCAAATATTTGTTTTTTTTCTTCTTTTTTTTCAAATGGGCTTTTGGCAGTCAAGACATGGGTTTTTTTCCACCACAAATCAATATATTATTGTATAATGTTGTCTGTTCCAGTTGCCTTACTTCATGAATGAGTTGACCCTGACGGAGCTGGACATGGGCGTGGCCACTCCTAGGATCCTTAGTGCCTCCGAACCTTCCGTCGATCCCCAAGGTGAGAGACCGAGCTACCCCAAACATGACCGTGAACACCTACACACAGACTGGTTTTTAACCAACGGAACACACCTGTGTGTGGGTGAACATGCACACATTCACTCTCACCCTCACAATTAGGTGATGGACAGACTGCAGATATGCAGAATGAAATCAGCAGTGGCAAATTAAACTCTCCCTTCACACACACTTGTGTGTGTGAGGCCTACACATATCACACACGAGGGGGTTGGCTAAGGTCAACCCTGAGCAGGGCAGAGCTCTACCTACAGGGTCTATCGTTATCACTGAACCTGTTGTGTTGGAGTGTTACTATAACTGGTCTCAATCACAGTAAATCACTAGCGTATGTCTCTTTTCATGAAACCGTTTCCATATTAGATGTCGCTGTGTCTTTGATTGTACTTAATTTCTGTGCCATGTTTGTGTAGAAAGGCCATACAAACACAGCAGGTCTTGTCTAACACTCTGGCTGCTGCCCAGCATCGCTTCAAGGGCAAAACACATTTTCTTTGACTGTTACAAATTGTTGCCCCGCAGCCTGTGGCCTGTTGTCCTATTGATATCATTTAGGATGAAAGATTTGATTTGTTGAACACTCTTCCTTACAAACATAACACGCAACAGTGAATGAACCGACATCTGACGTGAGACACAAGATTGGACTAATGAAGAGCAAAGCTTGTTATGTTTTGAGAGACGGTTGGAGACGAGCGGCTCTTATCAGAGAGTATTTAACCGCGTTATCAATACAGCCACAACAAAAATGGAGACACACACACAATATAAGGGAAAAATTTACAAGGATTTACTATTCAAAGTATATAACTAAATAAACTCTTATTTGTAATCCAAAAAACCAAACACCAAAACAAGGAAAGAAGTTGCTTGGTAGAGAACAGCCACCCCACCGAGCCTTTTAAAGCCATTGGGCAGGAGAAACCAGACGTGAGTGATCCAGGTGTCCTGGATCATTCTAATGGCTCACCAGCCCTGCCCAGCAGGTAGTCTACCTGTCGTAAAGACACAGAACAAGGATGAGACACACAAAAATGCAATATTACTAAGCAAACGATGCTTGTGTTTAACTGGGGTCCAAAAAGAAATGTGCACAATTGACTTGGGTTTATAAAAACATCAGCATTATTTAAATCAGACTGCTGTGGCCTCTACGGACCAACAGGCCACCTATCACTTATTAAGAACACACCCTTTATAAGAATCATGTTCCTATTCAGGTTATGCAATTTGTAAATAGTTTGACGAGGCCTTCCAATCAGCACTTAAGCACTTCAGCCGGTCATATGTTTGTCTGTGAAGTTGGTCACTTGGCTTAGCTGGTGTATTGTTGCCCAGGTCTCTCTCTCGCTCTCTCTCGCTCTCTCTTTCTCATGATGAGCACTGTTGCCCCATGACAACATGGTCCTTCCTCGGTCCTGAAACCTCCAGAGCAGTGGATGTTCAGCAGGCATTGAGATCTCCCCAACCTCCTTGTCACCATGCTATTGATTTTCCATCCTCTGGCTAGTCTCTGTGTCTCCACATATACACCCATACCATCTTTCATTTGTATACCCAACCTCTTTCTAGTTCTACTCTACCTTCTGTATATCATCATTTTTATTTTTACAGAAACATTATATTGTTTTCTCTCTCTCTGTCTCTCGCCTTACTCTCTCGCCCACCGGGCTCTTTCCATGTGTCACGGATGCTGTGTGTGTTTATCACCCCAGTATGCAACGTGAGCTAAGTTAATGAGTGCAGAAATTGATTGGACCACTAACCGAGAGGCACCCACACCGTCTGTTGGAGCAGTTCCACGCAGTCCTCATAAGCCACCATTTTGTTCGTGTTATTGTACTAATAAAAAAAACTGCTATCTGCTTTAATGGCATGCACCTAAAAGAAAAACCTGAACTTAACCCCCATTTGACTAGTGGTTCTTTGAATTGCAATGACGTAACCTTAAAATGTTTTTTGTAGCATTGCTCATGATAATAAAACCTGATTAGCTCCACCGTATGCCTGCTGCTGTCAGAACTGCTCTGTGTTATGGATACAGTGTTTTTGGCATCTGGGAATGGTTGGTTTTTGTATTATTAGAGCGTTCCTACTGGGTCCGTGTGTTAGGCCCAGACAATAGCCCTCGGTCCTCTGGGTAGCTCAAGTTCTACACCTCACCCTGCTCCTTCCTGGAAGAGGCATTCTAGTCCACATCCAATCAATAACCTCTTAGGCTGTGTGTGATTGTCAGTGTGTGTGACTGTGTGCGTCTACATAAGTCATCACTGTGTGTGTGTGTGTACGTGTACTTCATAGCTGTGCATATGGAACCCATCCCTAGTCTACACCACCACACAACGTCATCCCTTCCATTAAGTGAGCCCTGCCCAGCGGCTAACTCTCAGGGCTTCTCTCTCTCTCTCTCTCTCTCTCTCTTACCCCTCTCCCCCCTCTCCCCATGCTGCTGTGGCAGAGCTGTCCGTGCACTGGCACAACCTCCTGGGCCAGTGTAGGCTTATTAGCACCAGCCCTGCAGAGAGAAGGCTCCATGGAGTCTGGGAGATGCTTCTGTGTTCAGACATGGAGACCCCTGCTGTCTGACCTCCTCCTCCTCTCCACACACACCCGCTGACTATCTGACTCTTCATTCCTACACCTCACTGTTAACTTCCACTGTGAAACTTTATTTTTGCAGTGTGCAATACATCGCTATCATCTCACTTGCCTGCTACACAAAGGATATATACAGTGCGTATATCCTTTGCATGTAGGTCTACCTAGATTAAGGTGCATTGAAAGTATGCAGATATGTTGTTAAGGAATGCGTGCGTGTCAGTTTTGGGATAATAAAGAAATGTGTCCCATTGGGATCATGTTGGTACCGTGAGTGTGCATGTGCCCAATCATGCAGGTGCATACAAGGATGTGTCACATCCAATAATCACTCCCTTCTCAGCACAGGTCACCTTTCTAAGTTGGAGCCTGGTGGATGTGTCAGTTCACACTGCCCCCTAGTGGTGTAGAAAATGCAGTCCATTTTAATGTTGAGCAATCACTTGTTTTTTGTTGTGTAACGCAAAGCATGTGATCAAGTGTGTGTGCTTTATGAAACTACACACAAGATGGGATCACATGCCTCCAGATTCAAGATTCAATCA
>OMKN01069820.1:7541-17590 GCA_900302345.1 Melanonus zugmayeri
GGAGAACCTGTCGACCACAGTTAGAATGGTGGTGTTACCGTCTGATGGAGGAAGGCCTGTGACGAAGTCGACAGCAATGTGAGACCAAGGACGGCCGGGAGTGGGTAAAGGGTGTAGCAGACCAGCCGGGGGTCGATGGGTGGACTTGCTCCGGGCGCAGACCGAACAAGCGGATACGAAGGCACGGATGTCCTGAACCATGGAAGGCCACCAAAAACTTTGCCTAATGAACCCCAGGGTGCGGGCGAATCCGGGATGGCAGGTGAGCGGGTAAGTGGAGCTGCGACCTTACTGTAATCCCGAATGAATCTGCGGTAAAAGTTTGCAAAACCAAGGAATTGTAAGAGCTGTTTCCGGGACGAAGGTGTTGGCCACTCGGCCACTGCCAGCGTCTTGGCCGGATCCGTCCTTACTTGCCCCTGTTCTATGATAAACCCCAGGAAACTCACAGATGAAACATGGAATTCACACTTTTCAGCCTTAACAAAAAGCTTGTTTTCTAACAGTCTCTGGAGCACCAACCTGACATGCTGAACGTGTTCCTCCTGGTTCCTGGAGAAGATGAGGATGTCATCAATGTACACGAAAACGAATCTGTTCAGCATATCCCGAAGAACGTCGTTCACCAGAGTCTGGAATACAGCGGTGGCATTGGTAAGCCCGAACGGCATAACTAAGTATTCAAAATGTCCAAGGGCTGTGTTAAACGCGGTCTTCCACTCATCACCTTCTCGAATCCGGACAAGGTGATAAGCACTGCGGAGGTCTCACACAGCCGCCTGTAGAGGCTCAAAAGCCGGGTCAATAAGTGGCAAAGGATATTTGTTCTTTATAGTGATATTATTTAAACTCTAAAGTCAATGCAAGGGCGTAGTGCGTGGTCCTTCTTTTCTACAAAAAAGAATCCTGCACCGACAGGAGACGACGAGGGCCTGATGAGTCCCGCTGCCAGAGAGTCGTGAATGTAGTCCTCCATAGCCTCCCGCTCTGGACGAGAGAGACTTATTGAAGGCCTCCCCCAGGTCGTGGTAAACCGCAGGAACCGAAGATAGGTCTGGAGGCGTAGGAACTGGTGCGGTGGAAGATCGTTTAGGCGCTCGTGCTGAGAGGAGTGCGAATGACAGAACACACTCCAACTGATCACGGAGCCCCGTGACCAGTCGAGGTGAGGATTATGGAGAGCTAACCAAGGCCGACCCAACACCACAGGAGCGTGCGGTGAGGAGATCACATTCAGTTGTATAATTTCACGATGATTACCAGAGAGAACTAACGTGAGTGGTTCCGAACGGTGAGTAATTCGAGCTAAAAACGTGCCATCCAAAGCATAACGCTTGAACCGGGACCTCCCCATGAGCCCACGACAGAGAAGCATTCAAATGAAAACTAGAAACGAGTACCATGGCTGAAGGTCGGGTGGTGGTTCGGCTCAGCAGTGACCCCGCCGTTACTGCTGAGCCTCCCCTTTTGGCCGGACAGGGCAGGTGGCAAGAAGATGACCCATCTGGCCACAGTAGAGACAGGCTCCTGTGGCTCTCCTCTGGCGTCGCTCCGTGAGCGAAAGGCGAGTCCGGGCTACCTGCATAGGCTCCACGTCTTCAGCAGGAGCAGGTGAGAACACACTCCTCGTCTCCGGAAGGTGGAGTCTCCCAGGAGTGCTCGGTCCGCCCCGCCATTGTGCTGCCAGATCGGAAACTAAAAGAGCTAACTGGATAGCCTCATCCAAACTACCCAGTTGTCCCCGGAGAGCAACCTCCCTCCCCACTTCCTGATTTAACCCACATTGAAACAGAGAGATAAGGGCGCTATCGTTCCAACCTGACTCACAAGCAAGGCTACGGAAACCTCCCACATATTCCCGTATGCTTAACCCCCCCAACGGTATTGTATTAATTGCCGTCCTGCCTGTTGGCCCCGGATGGGAAAATCAAATTGTCTTTTCAACTCTATCGAAAAAGCAGCAAAAGTCTGTGTTAATAGAGAATCCTGCTCGAAAAGAGCATTGAAAAGGCGAAGCAGAGGACCCTCCAACAGATTGGCAATAAAAGCTATTTTAGCGGGTTCACAAGCATAGCGAGAGGGTTGTGCTTTAAAAGTCAATTGACACTGGGTGAGAAACTCACGACACGAGCTGGAATCTCCGGAATACTTTGCAGGTGGTGGAAGATGCGGCTCCGAGATTGGCGGAACAATGGGAAAGGGTGGTGTAGCGGCCGGTGGTGGTGTTGGTCTCCGACTCGGTCCAGCCTCCATTGATGGTTCCAACACCGAGGTGATCTTCTGTAGCTGTGCGACGATCCCTTCAAGCGTCAGCTCCTGGCGTTTTGTCCGTTCGTCCAGACTCAAGATAGCCTGCTCCACCTGATCATAGTCTGCTGGGTCTGTCATTGTGGCCAGATTATTCTGTCAGGGTGTGTACCAGAATAAGACCCAATTGCAGACCAAAACCAGAGATGCGGAATAAAAGATGATTTATTCTGAGGTACAGAGGAATGAATATGAATAGTACGAGGTGAATCGCGGGAAGCCAAGGTAAAGCGGGGAACAGCGGGAACCAAGGCAGGCAGGGTTGCGGGAGCAGGGAGGACTAGGAGTCGGGTAGTTGTCGGGAGGGACAACGCGAGGAGAGAGGCATACAGGGGAAACACTACGGACAGAAACAAAACACAAGACACGGGAAACACAACACATAAACATAAACAAGATTGCTACATCGTAAGATCAGGAACAAACTCTAACTAGGCCAAGAGAACTTATACCAACGTCTATGGCGGAATAATCTGGCGAAGCATGACTGGAAACCCGGGGAAGATAGATAGATACTGCTGGCTGATGAAGGTGATGAGATGCAGGTGTGTAGCGGAGGCAGGCCCGGGAGCCAAGGCCACGCCCACACACACACATACACACAAAACATAGAAACAGAACATAGAACAGACATGGTAGGGAAGAACATAGGGAAACGGGACAGAACCGTGACAGTTTAGTGTTTTAGCAATTCAGAAAAACTGTATTACAGTTTCATTCATCTGCCGCAGGGAAGATGGCATTAGTGCTCAGTAAGTGATCTGTCTGATCACGCCTTCGTCTCTTCCAGGCTGGACTACTGCAATGCACTCCTCATCGGGATCCCTGGTAAAAGCATTCAAAAACTCCAATACGTCCAGAATAGCGCTGCTAGGATCCTGATGAGGGTGCGCAAATATGACCACATCACCCCCACCTCACTGCACTGGCTCCCAGTGGAACACAGGATCAAGTTTAAGGTTTCCCTCCTCACTCACCAGTGTGTACACGGAGGTGCCCCTGCCTACCTCAAGGAACTCCTCACCCCCCAGACCTCCTCACGCTCCCTCCGCTCCGGTACAGCTTACCTCCTCAAAGCCCCCAGGACTAAGCTGCACACCATGGGCGAACGAGCCTTCTGCTCTGCCGCACCCAAACTTTGGAATGCTCTCCCCAACCACCTGAGAGCACCACAAACTGTTGATGCTTTTAAACGCGGACTCAAGACCCTCCTTTTTAGAAAAGCCTTTTATTAGTTTCATGTCCTACTATATGTTGCTACGTTATGTGTTTTTCTCTTTTTCTTAAATTCTATTTGTTGTTATTTATATCCTTTCAACTCTGTAGCACCTTGAGATTCTCTGGAATGTAAAGTGCGTTACAAATAAAATGTATTATTATTATTATTATTACTATACATCCATTGGTGTGTGCAGTTCTTATAAAATAATGGAATAGACTTAAATACACTTTGGAACGTGATGGTGACATAAAAACTTTTTCATGTTAACTGTTGCATCACTAACACGTTCCAACACGGTCATGTTTTAACTCTGAGAACGTGGTAGTGATGTCCTGTTGCAACTGTTGAAAAGTCGGTCATGTTTTAACTCTGAGAACGTGGTAGTGATGTCCTGTTGCAACTGTTGAAAGGTCGGTCATGTTTTAACTGCCAGCAGAGGATGGGGTTATCATAAAATGACCCATTACATTTAGTTGCTTTGTATAAAAGCATCTTTAGATTAAATTGGTACAACTAGACACATCCAAAGATGAAGATAAGGCTGAGCATAAATAAAACACTGCATAACCAAGTTTCTGACAAAATTAAGCATTAGCAGAGAATTGGAACAAGTTTATTTGTTCATCATTTTTGTATTGGTGGTAGACTACAAGGCAGATGATATGTATTTGGAAGAGTATTTGTCACATACGGCTGACTTCCTGTTGCCAGTAGGTGGCGCTATAACTGAGTCAATATTGGCCTGTCATGTTGCTGTATATGACGTGTAGACCACAACATGTGAATTTCATATAAATCGGATGTTTACACATAAGGCTGACTTCCTGTTGCCAGTAGGTGGCGCTATAACTGAGTCCATATCGACATGTAGACATGTTCAGGGCGGGACTGTTAAGCGCACAAAGTTTTGTGGTGTTCAGTCCAATCATTCAGAAGTTATACACCTTTACGTGAAAGTTTGGAAAAATCGTCATCGCGGTTAGGCCTGAACTAGGAATTAAGCTCTCTAGCGCTGGAATGGAACTGTAGATATCAGTCACTAGATTGCGTCTGCCAAGTTTCATGCAGATTGCTGAATATTCCTAGGAGGAGATAGATTGAAGTGTTTTTCACAAAATTCAAAATGGCGGAAAATCTAAGTAACCGGAAGTTATAGGTTCTTGTGGCAAATTTGTTCCTCGTGAGTTACGGCGGTTAGGCCTAAACCGGAAATTAGTTCTCTAGCGCCGCCATTTTGTTTGATCTGGCCAATAATGGAGGGTTAGCCTTCGGTTATGTGTGGTGATATGCCTACAAAGTTTCGTTATACACCTTTACGTGAACAAGAGGGCTTCGCACCAGTCGGTGCTCGGGCCCTAAATATGAAAAATGTACTTGGATTGACTGCCATCTGCTGAGAGGAAGGTAGAACTGCAACTTTGAGATGCGTTCCTGTTAAAACCCTAAATGTATTCGATATATCCACATCATATTTCTACATGTGGTAGCCTAATATTGAGTATATAAAGATTCACTTTGTTACATATAGGCCTAATGCATTATGATATACGCCAATTTGTATGTAATATATCAAATCAGATCAAAGGTCATTACTCGTCTAAATCGGATTGGATGTTCTGTACAGACCAACCCCATGTCCCCGTCCCCAGGCGTCCATCACCTCGTGACGGAACAGGATGCTCCAAATAAGCGTTATTGGCGAGAGAGGGCGGGACTTTCAGTTAAACATAGGTTTAGCGGCGAGAGAGAGGGAGGGACTTCCGATAGAGGGATATCCGTTACATGTTTCGGATATCGCTTAGTCCAAATCTTTGGGAAGTTTTTTTCGCCAAAACTCATATGTGTTCTCCTTGTCGTCGTTGTTGTTATTCTTTCCGTTGTTGTTATTCTCGCCGTGCTCTTATTCTTCTCGCTCCCGGCGGGGCTGTTAACCGGCGTACACAGCTCATAAGAGACCGGAAATGCGGTAGAATTCAGAATCCTCTCTCAGTCCTATTCTCGCCCTCGCCGTCCCTTTCCCATTCAGATGACGTCACGCACCACAGTACCAGACGCAGGGTCGAGCCACGCAGAAGGGCTTCAAGAAAGAATCGTTCGGTTAATAACGAGATCAACACATCTCGCTCTATTAAGGTAAGGGGCTTCACCATGGTCCGTTAACCAGCGTTTCATATCTATATTTATGTTTTTGTGCGTGATCGTGATGAACTTCGGTTCAGGGAAACAGCGGCCCGCAGGTGCGACCCGACATCAGAATAAACCGCTTGGTTAATGCACTGTTTAGACCCTGGATCCTCAAACATGCCAATTACGTCTATAATGTAAATTAAGCTTTATAGAATAGGAGGATGTAGTAATAATAATAATGTGTGTTCCTGTACAGATAGGCCTCGCTACATATGTCACGTTTTTTTAAAAACTGCATTTCACATCTTCTTGATACAATGTGTTTTTGTTTTTGTGTTTTATTTATTTATTATTCATTATTTATATATAATACTATAGCCTACATTTTAACATGGCTCTGATTAATGTTCCTATGAAACATAGAATATTTATTTACCAGATGGGGAATTAAAGTAGCCTACTACTCTACTAAGTTTTACTCTACTCAACTCTACTAAATTACTGTTCCAAACTGCTGGTAAACATAGTACTGGTTTATTATGATTTGTACTGGATTGTAATTGTTTACACACGCTCTTACTCATTAACACACAAACACACACACACACACACACACACACAGCCAGGGTGCCATTTCACCTCTCTAAAAATCTGATTGTTAAAGGGGAGTTTTGATGTACAGACCTAAAGTCAAGTCCACATTGTTTGTTGGTAATCATGTAATCATGCTATAGTTGTGTCTTTTGTAGGTCTTAGTAAGAGTGCAGTGTTACAGATATCTAACCACACTCAGAGGACGTGAGGGAGTCAGACAACCAGCCAGGCTCATTAACAGGAAGGTGAAATGTTTCGGCTTCTGCCGTCGTCATGTCAACGTGGATTTGCTAGCCGATGTACAATATGTAGGCGAAGTGTTTGTTATTCGTATTTGCAAATACGTCCATGAACACCCAATTTATCCAGGGACCACTCTTATGAGTAACTATAGTCACAGAGTGCTTGCCATCTGCCAGGGCCTAGGCTGAAGGACACTCTCAGGTGCTGTAATGTTTAGTTTTCATTAGCTGGGTGTTTAGTTAGGATAAGAGATTAGACCTAGCTAATGTCTAACAAAAGACTTTAGCAATATACCCTACAGGTATATAGTACAAAGACATACACACACTTTTTTCCTTTTTTTTTCTCCATTAAGCTTGTTCTCTAGTTGTATTCATAGAGCAACTCTACCACTCATTCTTGATAGGAAGTGGCCCTAACCACAGCCATAGCAGTATGCCCTGATCCAACTAGAGCCTTCAAGCTATTCATTATTATCAGTCATGTATGCATTTGTTCTTACATTAATGTTAGTACAAATGAAACGGTTTGGCCAATATATAAGTATTTATACAGTATATAACAGATGACCTTTTTGAGGAGTAGCTCCGGAGTCTAAAATAGTGGAGAGTGATTGAGTCTACCGTATGTGTGTTTTTGCTTCAGAAAGAGGCCTATTCACACTGTAAATGGGGCCTGTTTATATTTATACATACAGGACTCCACATATGGAAACACTTGTTTGCTCTACCTGCCCTACTTTCCATCGCCTCTGTAAGTTAGAGGCCAGGAGGTGTTGACTAAAGGCCAGGCAATATGTTTTACATGTATGTACGTATTGCTCGGTTGGGGAATGCACTTCCTGATGCTGAGACGCAGTAGACCAAATACAAATTGCCCTGTTGAGTTAGGCCTAATCACTAACAAGGATAGCTGTCATGTTGCTCTTAGAAATTGGTTCTGGATAATTAAATGTTGGAATAGTGTTATGAATGAACTAGAATGTAAGACTTAAAAACTGGGTAAAAAAATGGGTAATAAATAGAATACATGCTAGTTAATATCTTTGCATATTGTAACATGCTAAAATCATTGAGGCCTGGTTTATATTTAGAGCGGACAAGTCCTATCAAAGACCCTAAGAACAGCACAAGTCATATCTAAGTCATACCAACCACATTGGATTTATGCATATGTTATGACTAATAAATGTGTTTATTCTATCAAAGGTATAGCTTTGTCCATTAAGGCATATGTGTATCCGCTCGCCTCACAATGTCCTATTGAGCAACTGCTACTATCTGGTGGCTAATATCTTTCTATAGTCGAATTATGGTCATTCAAATAATAGTGTTTGGTTTACCCAGGGGTAAAGGTTAGAGATAATCTGAAATATTGTGAACAATGTTGTAGCCACATAATGTACCACGTTAGCTTGGTGAATTGGTCGCAAGAAAGGTAATTGAATCGATCTGGGCCCACAAACCTGTGTGATATGATGCGGGGCAACACTTGCATCCCTTATGTGCCCTACAGGAAGTCACAGGCTAATGTAACTCTAGAGACTGGGTCCTGGCTGAATTGCACATATACATACAAACAGACCACTGCCTCTAGAATCATCAACTGGGATCACTTAACAATGAAGTAGATGTATAGCCAGATATATTGTATTCATTTGAATCTAGTCTAGATAATGGATATTAATTTAGGCTATTGCTCATAGCTAGCATATGGAACCAGCATTGCCTTCACATGACCTCAGACACGGTCATTGCTAGCTTCTCTTCGCAACACATGACTACCATCTAAATCTGTTGTGTTTTGCATTGAAACACTGTCCTCCTCCCAGTCAGGTGACCGTCTGAATGAATTTCGAGCAGCCGCCTCCGTACCCGGGCCAAGGCCCCACTGCCCCGGGCTACCCACCCCAGGGACACCCACCCCAGGGTTACCCGGGGGCGGGCTACCCTCCACAGGGATACCCCGTCAACATGGAGCAGCCTAACCCCGCCTACCCAAACTACCCTCCTGGAGCAATGGGCCCTGGAGGCCCCTACCCAGGCCCTGGGCAGCCTCCCTACCAGGGATACCCAGCAGCACAACCACAGTTTGGTTGGCAGGGAGGGCCCGCCCCAGGCCCCATGTATGGAGAAGGCCCCAAAAACACAGGTGAGACCTGCTGAGTCATGGTTGGACATTATTTGATTTAATTCACAATAATCAAAAGGATTGGTTTGTGCTGAGTAACCACATACGGATATACAACTCACAGGTTTAAAAACCCATACAAAACACACAGCACACGGAAATGCGTTGCATTAGTCTCAACAATGAAATCCTTGCAAATGAGAGTGGGCAATGGTGAATATGCAATGTGCAAGGCAAACGCCTGCTTCCAAAGAGCACATTCAGCATGTCTTCACTGTGCCTTGGTGGCCAGGCTTTACTGCCTCCATGGCTGGAGATCAGCACTTTTAGGGCAGATCAAAGTAAGTGGAAATGTAGGAACTGGGCCTTGAGTCACGTTGATCTCATCTGTATTTTCGGTTGATGATTAACAGCCTGCTATTGTCATATTATTGTTATCAGTGTGCGGGAGTCGTAAGTGATGAGCTAGCCTTTTTTTTGTTTGGACAGGAGCTGGTCACCTGGGTAATCCCCTCTCCTGCATGACTCAAACAAGATGGCGGCTCAAAGCTAGATGATACATTATTAATCACAAACACACAAAGCGGTTGCTCAGGAAAAAAACAGCATCTGTTGCTTCACTTGTCGGTACGTGGGAGAGAGGCGATACAAAACAGATTATCCCGTCAACTTAATAATTTAGAGACCTTAGCTATCCTTTTACTGGTTAGAAGATAGGAATAAAGGTGCTACCATACACGTGATTGAACACTTGTTTTCAGAAAAGAGACAAGACAATATCCAGAATCTATATAGATATGGCAATATAACTGCTACAATTATATTACAAAAGCCGTATTTCATATTCACTTTCATATTCGTCGTTTCACTTCAATTTGACCCTTTTCCCTGGAATATTTTGCAGTGTATACAATAAGTTAATTATATAGTGAATAGTAGAGTTTGCTGATATACAAGAATAGTTAAGGTTGTAATACAATTCTGTGGGAAATATGTAGTATATCAGCATAACATACGCTAGCTTTCCTTTAATACACAGCAATGGTGCTATTTACTTCAATACACATCCAACAATACCTTCAAATGGCAGCATGTTGCTATTGCATTATCTATCAAACACGAACGTATCCGTATTGTGAAGCATTACTCCAGAGTGCTGTGTATCTTATGGATCATCTACATCTCTGCAATATTATGGAATTTGCTTGGTAATGGATGACAATGGCATAGCCATGGTGAAGAGAATTTTCCCTGCTCAACATAATGAGAGGTGATAGTAGGCATGACTGTATACTGTCTCTCTGTCTCACTCTCTCTCTGTCTCTCTCCTTTCTTGTATTTTCCTCTCCTCTCTCGCCCCTCTCTCTCCATCTCTCTTTCTGTGTATCCACCCTCTCCATCTCTCTTTCTGTAATTTCTCCCCCTT
>OMKN01069841.1:0-10197 GCA_900302345.1 Melanonus zugmayeri
TGTAATTTTAGACGATGCTGTGCGTACCGTGTTTTCTCCCGTGTAGTGAACCGGCGGTCGCTAACCGAGCGCGACGCGTAGAGCGCAACACGTAGAGCGGCCGCGGCGTAGCGCGTAGATGTCCTCGTGTTTCTAACCCGTCAAGACTAGCCGAGCGCTCCGTCTGCTAATGAACACAGTCTACCTTTTAAGAAAAAAAAAATGTTTTGTACTAAAAGAAAAGAGAAAGAAAACTACATATTTTATGGTCAAGATTTTAAGCATCATTCGTGTTTTTGAACTTGTATACATAGAGAAATAAAATAGTGCAAAGAGACGAAGCCAGCCGTTATCAAACGTATCGCCAAACACGACGCTTTGGATCCAAACTTGAAACTCTTGAGGAACGCGGGATGTTTTTACAGCTAGTTCAGTCGAGACGAAAAGGCATTTTTAGTGGCGAAAACAGGCCAATCTTTTTATCTTTTTTCTTGAAAGTATTTTACACGGCGCGGTGCCAATTGAGAACATCGGTTGTTCCTCAGATAGTTTCGGAACGAGGCGAATCCCGCCTTGTTTTCACAGGTTTAGAAGCTACACCTGAATGCGTTCAATACATCGGTCCTCTGCTTGTGGTCATTCGTACTCGTATCTTTACATCTTACCATCGGTAGACCCAAGACCACTTCGCCAATTGCGGGGTTTCAGTGATTTAAGGTCGGTGAGGTTAGAGATTTTCTTTAGAGGTTGAATTATCATCATTCCACTCTATTCTACTCTATTCTACTTGAAATTGATTTTTACTAGCTACTTTTGGATTGCTTGTTCATTGCTGGCGTAGTTCAAATCAATATGTAGATCCAATTAGTGAGGTTGACACAGATGGTCCGATTTGAGCAGGAAAAGATTTATTTTAGAGTTATTTACCCACACACACATCAAAAACACTACTGAGGCGCTATAACCTTCTGTCGGGATAGACGAACAAAGTATCTCGGTTTTTGAAACTTGCAAATCAAGGTTTTGAGGCATGGTGCAACTTCGGAAGAGTATTTCAAATAAAACTGTGATTTTTATTTTGTTTTGATAATTTTTTTGTGTTTTGTTGCAATTCTGTCAATTGCAGAAACAACCTTGAATTTCGTACTACTACTCATTCACGCTTAATGTCTGATGTAATTTCAGCACTTTAAGGAGGGCATTTGTTTTTATAAGCAACCGAATTATAGTATATGTTAATGATGACAATAAATACTTCTGTTTTTCAGATATCTATATAGATATAGATATCGCTCTCTCTCTCTGTCTCTCTGTCTATCTATCTATCTATCTATCTATATATATATATATATATATATATATCTATATATATAGATATATATATATATATAAAAAGTCATGTCAATTATGCCTTTTTTCAGTGATCTGAAACACAAAACACTGTTAGTAGATGAATGCTGTCATTGCTCTGCCGATATGAATTCCTTCACAAGAAGAGGGGAAATAAAAAGCACAAAAGAGAACACAGCCCTGCTACCTTCTATCATATCTATCTTCACGTCTATCCATCTATCTTCACGTCTATCTGTCTAACCGTGTGTTCAACCTTTTAGGGCCAAAATCCATTGAAATGTCTTAGTCCTGTCAGCTGTATATCGTAAAATGTTCAATTACAAAATGGCAAATAAAATCTATTTTAAAGATCAGTCTGCAGTGGTGTTTCTGTCACTACAGTGTCTTCATTGTATGGTTTAATCATTTCTTCTGATTCATTGTGTTCATTCACAATAGATGTGGAAACCATAGCAACAGATTAAGAACATCTTAGGTTTGTTAGGTTTCCATCAGGATTTACTGCAATACATTTGACAGACTTTGTTAAGCCTGGTTAGGGTCACGGTGGCTCAGGTACAGATTACATTAATGGATCCATATATATGTATTTACAGTAACTGATTACTTTAAGAGATTACATTTATATAATACATTAACAGATTACTTTTAGGAGTTACTTTTAGGGATTACAGTAATGGATTACTTTCATACATTACATTAACTGATTACTTTTATAGATTACATTTACATTTTACATGAACTGCTTACATTTATAGATTACATAAACAGTTTACCTTTACGAATTACAGTAGCAGATTACTTTTAGGCATTGTTTTTTGTGATTATATTAACATTAGGTTTAGGGATTGTAGTAACAGATTACTTTTAGGCATTGTTTTTTTGTGATTATATTAACATTAGGTTTAGGGATTGTAGGGATTGTAACAGATTACTTTTGGGGATTACATTTATAGATTGCAGTAATGGATTTCCTTGAATTTAGGGATTACAGTAGGCCAACATTACTTTTAGAGATTACAATAATTATTTTTAGGGATTACACTTGCGTATTATAGTAACAGATTACTTTCAGAGATTATATTTATATAATAGTAACAGATTACTTTTAGGGATTAGAGTTACAAGTTACTTTTATAGATTTCCAATGTACATCCTTTTACCACATCAGGCTCTTTGGTTCCATAGGATTCATCTGTTGTTAAATTAATCTTTTCCATCTCATTGATTGGATCATTTCCACCAGTTGTTAAATTCATCAGATTCATCAGACTCATCCGATTCATCTGACTCATCGGTTTCATCGGGTTTGATTCTGATTTACTTACCAGAAATCTAAAATCAGCTTGGTCTCAATAATCACAAACAGCCTACAGCTCATCTCTTTTTCATCTGTTTCACCTCTTTCAGAATAATCATTGTTTCCTCGTTTAGCTTTATTGATCATTGAGCAGAACATTCACACGTTCACACTTATCGGTTAAATTCCAACTGTAATCACCCGTTCTGTTATATTGAAGTCTGTCATAAAAATGAATATAAGCTTGCACATGTTGTTTTGCATATTTGTAGTAATATTATAGCTCTTATAGCTCAATAGGTAGAGCATGTCGTTAATACTGCCAGGGTTCTGAGTTCGATTCACGATTCTTTTTTTGTTCATCCTAA
Organism: Melanonus zugmayeri; assembly: GCA_900302345.1. Lineage (NCBI taxonomy): Eukaryota > Metazoa > Chordata > Actinopteri > Gadiformes > Melanonidae > Melanonus > Melanonus zugmayeri. The sequence goes on from OMKN01069841.1 coordinate 3,001, forward strand.
TGGCTTAATTTATAGTCATTTATAGTCATAAAATGATACAAGGAAAAGGTTTGACTGTGTTAGCTTGTTAATTGGAATGGTCTCAATAATCACACTGTTTCATTGAATTAATTGGGTCCACCAGCTCATTGGTTGTTAAATGAATTGGCCACATCGGTTTGATGGTGTTAAATCGGACTCATCAATTTCATCGAACTCATCGGTTTCATCGCATATCAGATTCATCAGACTCATGGTTTCTTTGGATTCATCTGTTTCATCAGACTCATCACTTTCATCAGATTCATTGTATTCATTGGTTTCACCAAACTCATCAGTTTCATCAGTTTTATTGGATTCATCGGTTTCATCGGTTTCATCAAACTCATCGATTTCATCGGACTCATCAGTTTCATCGAATGATTGGTTTCATCCATTTCATCAGGTTCATCAGACTCATTGGATTCATCTGTTTCATCAGTCTCATCACTTTCATCGGATTCATTGTATTAATCAGTTTCACCAATCTCATCAGATTCATCGGACTGATCGGCTTCATCTTTTTCATCTGATTCATCTGATTCATCGGATTCATCACATTCATCGGACTCATCGCTTTCATGGCTTTCATCAGTTTTATTGGATTCATCAGACTCGTTTCATCAAACACATCGGTTTCATCAAACTCATACTTAACAGAAATCTAAATAAAAAATACAATTCATATTTTTTGTCATTATTATTATTTTAATTTTGTATTTGAAAACCTTTGTACAAATGTTTTATTAAAAACAATTATTAATTTAACAACTGTTGAAACAGCTGAGATGAAAGTTAACAGTAGCTACATGCATGAATTTAACAACGTAAAACCGATGATTCTGATACATTTAATATTGTGAAACCGATTAATTTAACAACGCAAAACCGATGAGTCGGATGAATTTTGCAATATGAATCTGATTCATTTAACAAACCGATGAGTCCGCTGAATTTAACAACGTGACACAGATGAATTTAACAACAAGAAACCGGTGAGTCAGATGCATTCAACAACGTGAATGTGATTCATTTAACAACATGAAGCCGATGAGTCCACTGAATTTAACAACGCAACACCGATTAATTTAACAACGTCAAATGTAACAACCCTCCGTTTCTATTTCAAACCTATCCCACAATATATCATGTAATTACGATTATAATGTATTCATATTATGTATCCCATAATAACTATTAATTAAGCCAAAGTATTAATATAAATGGGCACATTGGAAACTGCCAAAACGCTGGAAGTGTTAACCGTTATGGTCTACCAATAAAACGAGCAAACATACATTATTTATAGCCTAAAAATAATTGTTGAATTTGTTTCAATATCTTTCATTATGATTTTATAATTGTAATGTATATTGTATTTACATGGGTACTTTGGAATCAGGATAAGCTTGGCTGGTCTCAGTGGGATTCGACCTCAGAACCTTTGTAGTATTAATGACCTGTTATACAGCCTGGGCCTAATCCATGATCATCGCTATGATACAGCCTATTATGTTGGGGCTTTGGACGGGATGTTTTATCATCTAGGCCTACGGTAAATACACCATGAGATTTCATGACTACTAATACAAATAATAATAGCTAATAACTAGCGCTGAAATATGCAAGAAAGGTTTTCAAGATACACTATACTTCAATCCCAGGTCGAGCCAGAAGAGGGCAGCATTGTGTAGAAAATACAACGAGAAGAGAAGTCCTTCCAGTGAAAGAGGTTGATGTATGCTTTAGTATGACTATCAGGAACCACACAAAACAACCCCCCCCCCCATCCTGGAGGACTACACATGTTGTCTTTCCGTTCACGTTTTGACGGATAGACAGACAGATAGATACTTTATTTATTCTGAAGGAAATTCCAGAGACGCATCTCTTCATGCGATTGATCCGTCAGCCAGTATTTATTTCTGTTCGTCTTGTCTTGTATGCCTTGCAGTATAATTTGGAAGGCATACATATTATGTATGCTTATAGGGTACACACAGACCTCATCCTCCTCCTCCATTATTTCTTCTGAATAAATCGTTAATTTTGGTTCGAGTCTAGCTTGTAGCCCCATGAGTTTGCATGAATGTTCCAAAGAGAAACTATCCAGAATTAACATTTGTTCATTTCACTGGATCCGCCAAAATGTCCATTACCGTCAGGGGCGTAGCTGTGGGGTGACTGTAGCCTGGCCCCGGGCCACCCCGCTGGCCTCCACTTCCCCTCATTTGTTTTCCTGCATAAACATTATAAATATTTCATAGAGATTGGGGGATGAACATTAAACAACAGCAAATTCACCAATTTTCATACCTAGGGATAACGCATCTATCTTCTAGGATCCCGTTATAAGGGTTAGTTAGTGTTAGTATGGGGGTTAAGGTTAGTCAGTGTTAGTAATAGGCTTAGTGTTAGTAATAGGGTTAGTGTTCGAAATAGGGTGTAGTTGTAGGCTTAGGGTTTCGTATTTCGGTTAGGATTTAGGGTTTGATTTTAGGGTTGGGGTTTTGTATTTGGGTTTGGTTTTGGGGGTTTTAGGGTTTGGTATTTGGTTTTAGGAATCTAAGCATCTTAAATTCAAGCTGCTTAAATGTAAGCTGCTTAAATTCAACCTGCTTAAATGTAAGCTGCTTGATTTCAAACTGCTTAAATGTAAGCTGCTTACATTTTAAGCTGCTTAGACTAATTATTTTATATTTTTGTAATGGTTGTAAGTGTTAGTAATAGGGCTAGGTTGGGTAATAGGGCTAGGTTAGTAATAGGGCTAGGTTGGGTAATAGGGCTAGGTTAGTAATAGGGCTAGGTTGGGTAATAGGGCTAGGTTAGTAATAGGGTTAGGTTGGGTAATAGGGCTAGGTTAGTAATAGGGTTAGGGTTAGTAATAGGGTTAGGTTGGGTAGGGCTAGGTTAGTAATAGGGTTAGGTTGGGTAGGGCTAGGTTAGTAATAGGGCTAGGTTAGTAATAGGGCTAGGTTGGGTAATAGGGTTAGGTTAGTAATAGGGTTAGGTTGGGTAATAGGGCTAGGTTAGTAATAGGGTTAGGTTGGGTAATAGGGCTAGGTTAGTAATAGGGTTAGGTTGGGTAATAGGGCTAGGTTAGTAATAGGGTTAGGTTGGGTAATAGGACTAGGTTAGTAATAGGGTTAGGGTTAGTAATAGGGTTAGGTTGGGTAGGGCTAGGTTAGTAATAGGGTTAGGTTGGGTAGGGCTAGGTTAGTAATAGGGTTAGGTTGGGTAGGGCTAGGTTAGTAATAGAGTTAGGTTGGGTAATAGGGCTAGGTTAGTAATAGAGTTAGGTTGGGTAGGGCTAGGTTAGTAATAGGGTTAGGTTGGGTAGGGCTAAGTTAGTAATAGGGTTAGGTTGGGTAGGGCTAGGTTAGTAATAGAGTTAGGTTGGGTAGGGCTAGGTTAGTAATAGGGCTAGGTTAGTAATAGGGTTAGGTTGGGTAGGGCTAGGTTAGTAATAGGGTTAGGTTAGTAATAGAGTTAGGTTGGGTAATAGGGTTAGGTTGGGTAGGGCTAGGTTAGTAATAGGGTTAGGTTGCCTGATATCTCCTCAGTTTAACTCCTATATGTGTCCAAACACAGCTGGACCCCTGCTGCCGATCAAACCCCGCCTGGAGCCGCTTGTGATGCATCTCATATGTGAAGCATTTCTTTCACAAATCTTGTAATACATATAATCCAATCTACAATGAATCTAATCTAAAATTATTCCGGCATTAGACGGAGGATGTTTTGCTCTTTTATAATTTCAAACCTCTCCGTGCTCGGCGTCCCCGTGGCGGGATATTAGATTACTAAAGCATAACTCGCTCCATGTCTGTCAGTGACCGATTGTGCTTCGCCTCCCCGTTATCACGCGCGATCTAAACAGCTGCAATTACGTGTTCAACATTTGATTTCAGCCTCGCGCGGGTTTTTTTTGTTGGTTAGCGCGGGTAATTAGCATGCAGATGAGGTAGCGGTGCGCGCGCACAGGTGGTCGCGTGCAGGTGTGGCGGCGCGCGGGAAGTCTGGCAGCGACAAATGAAGCGAGGCGAGTGACTGATCGGAGCCGTGATAACGATATTACTTTCTAGATAATATCTGAATGGCTTCCGCGATAAAGATTTGCATATGCTCCGCACGTATAGCCTATTCCAAGCCCGGTAATATTTCACATAATGTGTGACGACGGGACAGGTGCGCGCGCGCGCGTGTGTGTGTGTGTTCAACTTAGAGGCCTATGAGGGTTTTTTTTAATGGCGAGTACTTTGAAAAGGGTAGTGTAACCTTGCTATGGGGGAATAGCTGTGGGCTGTTTTTTTATTTTGATGATTGGAGTGTTGCACTTCTGACACGAAACTGTTGACAGAAAGCAATTTTTGCTGTGCGCGCGGGCGTGTGTGTGTGCGTGCGTGCGCGTGTGTGTGTGTGTGTGAGGCTATTGTTCCTTTCCATGGGAGAGGTGACCCCCGAGCTGGAAAGCATCATCTCCACCACCTCATTCTTTGATGATTTTAGACTCCATTTTGTGTTTCAGATGAAAACGTTTTATGATTAACTATCGCCCAATGGTTCCTCTGTCGTATAAAACCAAATATAAAACCCCAAAATGCACTTAGCATAACATGAATATAATACAAATACATCTGTTACTGAAGCCTATCCCCTAAATGTAATCTGTTACCTTAATATATACATGTAATATCTTAAAGTAATCTGTTAATGTAATCCATAAATCCCTAAAAGTAATATTTTGTAATGCCCTGTAATCTGTTACTGTCATATCTTAATGTAATCCATCACTTGAATCCCTATGAGGGATTACAGGTGTCTGTCTCTCATCCTTATTGCTGTAAATGCTGATTAAATTAAACATAAAGGCCCTTTGCTGAGGGACCGCTCAATACACCCATAATATTATTGTAAATTATTCACTATTCACTCGAATCCAGTCCCGAAACATCGTGTGTCGGGTGAAGGGCCCCGTGCTGGTGGGCGTTGCGTTGACCCCGTTTGACCCCTGTGGATATTAATAAGGCTGAAAAATGTAAAAATGTAAAACTTTATTAACAACAACGTGACAGTGTTTGGTTAATTCTGTCAAATAGCTGCATGGCTGACATCTGTTCCTTGTCAAAATATTATTCAGGAGTGGAAGCGCCCATGGCGCGAACTAGACCCTATTTATTACAATTGGTCATGCACTTTGCCACCAGCAAAACTGTGCAATATTTATCTGTCTCGCACATACTTGTGCGCTGGAGCTCGTACACAGCCGGGGGGGTCGTGGTGTCATGTTGAATGTTTTAGAGTCCGCCTGCTCTGCTGTTATGCCAATGTACGTGTTTTATATGAAATCAATGCGGTATTAAATATTGATTAAGCAGTTGTTGATGTCTGGGATGTATTATGCATTGAACACATTTGGACTATATATATATAAGTCGACATTCAGGATATTGGGCATCATTATATGAATATTCATGAGTTCTGAGTCCTTATTGGTGGATCCAAATCAACACTGTTATTCTGTGTGTGTAAGGGGTCACTTAGGATGGCCCGACATCCCAAGGAACATCGTCGGCGCACGCGGCGGACACGCGGCGTCTCCAAGGACAAAGTAACAGCGCCTCTCCGCGTTTCATTTACCCGCGCGATCGATATACACGATTAAACAAGCCGAGCGCATTACCTGTCCCACGCGTCGGACAGGTGAATTAAGTGTCCCAATTCAAAGCCGTTAAACCTTGCGGCGTGGCTGATCGGCGCGGTTTCTTCTCATGATTTCATTTCATCAACTTGAACAAAAATGTATTAAAGTTTACACAATTTAAACATGCACTGTAACTTCTCTATGGCGGCTATTTACTCCATTCAAAAATATCTGAATCTGAACTAGAAAGTTTCTCAAGAATAAAACGAGCCCATCCACCACGAGTCAATCCATCCAGGGATTTTTTATCTATAAATTGCTCTGGCCCACTGTTGCCCAGACAGTAACTGTCATCTGAAAATTATATAGCTATATAACTGTAGCTACACCTCAAGCCGCTACAGGTCGCTAATGAGAAAAGTTACATAATGCAGGTTTAAGCAAGGCAGTGGAAAAAGTGAAACAGGCAAAAAATGACGTGAAAGATATACTTTTAATGTCCCCGTAGGGAAAATTGATCTCTGCGTTTAACCCATCACTAGCAGCACTAGGAGCAGTGGGCAGCCACAGGAAAGTCACCTAGGGGTGCGGTGATAAACAGGACGTTGATTGCCAAACACACGGCTCCCACCACGCTGTCCTCCGTTGCTGCTGTTGTAGCCGGCGACTGCTTCATGTCGCAAATACTGCATCCGCAATATGAGACTGGAGTGTGTGTGTGTGTGTGTGTGTGTGTCTGGTTTGGGGCTGAGGTGAGGCTGCACACCTGTGCTGCACCCAGCAATCAGGCCCACAGGTTAAAGCAGCCATCACCACACACACTCAGGAGAGAGAGCTGCATGTCAGCAGGAGACCACCTGCATGAAGCAGGGAGATCCGCTACAAGCCACCAAAGTGGCTTTCCTGGCGGTCTCCAGGTGGTCTCCCGCTGACATGCAGCTCTCTCTCCTGAGTGTGTGTGGTGACGGCTGCTTTAACCCGTGGGCCTGATTGCCGGGTGCAGCACAGGTGTGCAGCCTCACCTCAGCCCCCAGAGTCTGATCAGTCTGACTCCAGACACACACACACACACACACAGACAAATGTCGCATTCTGTCCACAAACTAGGAAAATAAAAATGTGTACAATAACAAAACATTGTGTAGTTAAAACACGTTTTCTGTGAGATGTTAAAATCCTATCAACTGCCAGAGTGAGTTGGGGTTGCTGCTCCCAGATATATGAAGTGCCACTCCAACTCAATTTGGCAGCTGGTGGGGTTATTATACACATTTTACTTTGTATTTTTGCCTCTTTCTTTCAGCCTATTTTTGTATATATTTGTTTTTTTTCCAGTATGTACTTTTATCCTCTCGCATCTGTTTTGGCGCCGCTTGTCCCGGTGGGATTTTATACCTAACAAATAAAATGATTTTTTTATTTTTCAGATTGATGACAGTTGACTGCTATTTTGTAATACAAATATATTGAAAAAAATAATCTGGCAGTTGATAGGATTTTAATGAAATCTCCAAATCTACCTGGACACACCCCCC
>OMKN01069861.1:0-15586 GCA_900302345.1 Melanonus zugmayeri
TCTGGTCAATAGAGGTGTGTGTGTGTGTGTGTGTCTGTGTGTGTGTGTGTGTGTGTGTGTGTGTGTGTCTGTGTGTGTGCGTGCGCCTGTTTGTCTGTGTGTATGTGTGCGTGCGCGTGTGCGTGCGTGTGTGTGTGTGTGTGTGCGACTAGCGCAGACAGAGCGACACACGAACCCAAACCTTGAGCGTTAGCCGTTAGCAAAAGGCACAGCGGGCTAAGCTATCTCATGTTAGCTGACCGAGCTAACGTCGACAAGGAAAAAAAAAAACTTCGCCTTAATTGAATTTAAATTAGGCAAACTATTGTTTTATATGTTAATTGAGTGTGGTTACTTACGTGGTTTTAGAGGAGCTTGACGGCGCCGGCCCTAGTTTTCCCAGTTGTTTGGTGTATAATTTAGCTATCAATACCCGTAATTCGATGAAAAAATCCCGGGGATCCCCTCTCTTATGTCCGCTGCCACTCCGCCTGCCAGATAATGAGCCACTAACTCACATGCGGCGTCATGCTGCGTTCACACACAATCGGAACTGAGAAGTTTCGGACGTCCAAGCTCGGGAAAGAAAACGACGCGTTCAAGTTCTGTGGAAACTCGGAGCTTCCCTCGTATACAACTTTACACATTGGGAGGTTACGATGCCTTATACCGTTCAAAACAACTAGCTGTGAACGAAAAGGACGACTGTTCAAATAGGACAATATTGGCCAAATAGGCCAACTACAAGCATTTGTATGTTTCATGAAAAAAAACGAATTTGTCCCACCACCACAAACTGGTTTATATTTTGCAGTAGTTGTGTTGTTGAGATTAGAGAGTAATATTGAACATTTTGCATATGTAATCTGCCTGAACACAAGCTCACAGGTGAATAACGTTTTAAAATGTAAACCAATATCTACATGTAATATTATCAAATTATATTAACCAATAATAAACTGCTAAAATAGTATGTTAAGTGTTACAATTTTGCAATACAGCTGAAATTACAATTGCTATTTTCCATGTCTATCCTATAGGCCTACCACTGGTCTAATGTGGCTGGAACAATGATTTATTGGTATTTCAAGGTACCTTGAAACCTTTATGTAGTGCATTTAATATTCATGGCTTAAAGGTTGCTTCAGCCTGATATTACATTATGTATAAGTGTAGTTATATCAATACGGCATATTGGGGGGAAAAATTGACACGATATGGATGTTTGGAGGCTTACCGTAGTTAAATATTTAACTGAACTTTTAACCCGAAAATGTTTCAGAAATGTATATTTGTATTTAACAAAGGTTTATTTGGCAACATATATTTTCCTCGGTCTTCAGAAAAATTGACCAGTGTCCCTTATAGCTAACAGATTTCTAAACTAGTGAAAAATCCTAAATAACCTTAAAATGTTCAGGAATATAATTGCAATTTGTCTCCATCCAACCAGATCCTACCAACTAATGTTGTGATCGCCAACCCTTACATTGTGACAAAGAAAGATTTTCAGCAAAGAACCATTTAAAAAAACTTTTTATTGAAAAAAAATGTTGAAAACAATAAAAAGATAGGCATTATATAGAATATGGCCCATAGTCAAGAATAAAATGTGTCCTTACAGTACTGTACTGAACAAGCACCGAGTTTGATACTTAAAAGTTTAACAAGTGTCAAGTCTATACAAACTCACTGTAAAGAAAACATACATGTATATACACACACACATTATATATATATAATGTGTGTGTATATATAATGTGTGTATACATACACACACATATATATATATATATATATACACATTATATATATATATATATATATATATATTACAAATCGGATAAAAAAACGATCACATGAAATGGAATTAATACATTGTAAATTGAAAATCCCTGGAGATCGTATAAAAGATAAAGAATGGCACACAAGGACCTTCCACCACATCCCAAATATAGACCATATTTGCATAAAATTAAAAAATAATTTGTAAATATATGTATATATAAGAAAATATTTGATCAATTTCAACATTAATACTGTGCAAGATACTTTGTACCAAGGCTTTCTCTCTTTTGCAACAATTCTAAGGGAGTGACCTCAGTAACTTCCAAGCATAACAAAAAATAGCATTCATACAAAGAACGTGATAAAAAATAACAAATAAATAAATTAGATTTGACTGGTTCTCTATTTACCCTATTCATAAAAGGCAAAACCTGGCTTTAAGCAAAGGATTCTCGCTATCTGAGGTAAAGAACCCGTTGTTTTGTTTAGTTACCACCTCCCTCACCCTTCCAATGAACCAATGACCTTCAACCAGAAAGCACTGCCAGACCCCGAAGAGGAGATAGAACAGTAATGAAGAACTCTATTAAATAATAGCAAGACTATTAGCAGCTGTAGCTACTTAAGTGAAGGCTCTCACTGTATGCGTACACCTACTAAAATCCTTGCAGATCCTGACGGAAGAGGGTTCTGGCAGCAGGTTGGTAGCATTCAATGGGATTTGCGAGGCTAGTGTTGCAGGAAAAAAAAAAGGCAGCAAGGTTCCTCATAGCAGGCTTGCCAGGCTAGTGGTGGGGCCGTTCTGAGCCTGGATCTGTACAGGAGGAGGTCCATCTGTCCACTGTAATGCAGGGGGGAAAATACAACACGATTATAGTACCTTATCAACTACGTACTGCACTTGTGTAGACAGAGAAGTGATTGGACTGTGTGGGGACTTCTAAGCTTGAACAGGTCATCGAATGAAGCACTTTGACATACACTGATGAGATTATGCTCCGGGAGGCTACAGGCAGCGATGTGGTCTTGCAGCAACTGCTGAGAGAAGGTCTGGTGCATCTGAGCTGCTTCATGGGCATCCATGGTGTTTCCCAAGGCCTTGTTCAAATCTGACATACATTTAAATGAATCAGAACAGACAGCACTGTAAATATGTGGCTTGTCATGATGTGTACGGAGTGTATCACTTGTTATTGAGCCATTCAAAAAATAACCTTCAACAATCTATGCACATTGTACATCGTTACGCAAGCATAGTGTACCATTTGATTTTTTTTTCCATTGATTGATTTTCCATTGAAGTGGATCCTTAGATCCTTATCCTTAATTAGAAATGATGTTGGGCGCCCCAAATGCTTTATTTAAAAACATATATATCATAGGTGCCCCTACTGCACCCCCCACATTGTCACTCTTGTCAATACTGTGGAAGAATACTGACAGTAAATTAATGACATGAATAACAAAAAACACATGATTAGCTCATGAATGGCTTTAGACTAAATGTAGGAAGAATAAAGAGAAAAAGTAACACGTAACAAGTGACATAATAATAGAATATAACCTACATATTTGATTGTGTAGAACAGAAGCCACAGTATTATGAAACCCAGACGATTTTTTTGGCAACAAATTGCAGACTGAAAACTGTTTTTGCGCTAACATTAATGCCAGAAAACATCTTGCATGCTATTTCTTGTTACGTTATATTGCTACACCATTGTATGAGATCATTTCTGTTGGAATGCACAATCAGTGATCACACTAAAATCGTGCACGCGCACATCAGCACCGTGCACCGTGCACACGCACATCAGCACCGTGCACATCAGCACCATGCACGCGCACATCAACATAGTGTACCTCACACACACCTCAGCACCGCTGCTGGAAAAAAAATTATAGGGGAAACACTGACTTCTATTCTAAACACTTCTCTTTGCACTTCTGGTTAGATTTTGTTTGTCTCTGTACTTGTACAATAAAGTTGAATCTAATCTAATCTAATCTTAACCAAATAGCATTCAACAAGCATATGATTGTAACCATTGTATACAGCTTGCTTTTCATTAGAAAAAATGTCCTCTGTTATCTTTAACAAATAAGGAAATTCCACTGGACAATTGTAACATTCACCCTTTCCATAGAATATTGACAATAGGGCGAATATGAAATTATGCTGACCTCACCCTTTCATTACAGAGAAAAGTACAAGAAAGAATGGTAAACACCCTCAATCGACCCTCAATATAACTCTATTGATTATGCCCAACATGACCCTCTGAACAACACACACACACACACACTTACCTTTGAGCAGCGCTGAAGACCACAGCTGGACAGACATATCGGGGATCTTGCTGGCCAGCTGCATGGCCGGTACCACCATGTTGTTGCTTTCCTGAGGACATGTCTCATTAGGCATCATAGAGAACATTATCAGATCATTAATAACAGGTGATCAGGACCTGGAGAGCTGTTTGCAGAAAATCGAAGGTGGACTTATCATAAATCTAGCACTACAGATTATGATTGGTTTTTTGGGACAAGCCACCAGGTCTTGCTGCACCATACAAGCCAGGAAGAAATGAACACGCATCATAGAGTGCAGTAAAAATATTCACAGGCACTAGTCATTTGTGAGTCGTGTGGCGGTTGGAGTGGAGCAATGTCGGGGGCGGAGAGGTGTTTGAGTCTCACTCTGTGGTTCTGCAGTACGTAGAAGATATGCCCGAGCAGAACGAGAGAGCACGCCGTCAGTCTGTTCAGGTCCTCCGCGTTAGACATCTTCAAGGTTTCTCTCAGGAAACGTCTGCAACAAGAGAGAACATTGAAGGATGGACATGAGAACACAGCGTCTAAGACGCCCTTATGCACAGATGGGGGTGGGGAGGGTTGATGGTCTGTCAATGTAAGGGGACCGTTCAGTCTTAGTGGGGTTTTCATACTTGGCCTCATTGTAGCGTCCCTGGAAGAAGGACAGGAGTCCCCTGATGTAGAAGGCAGCAGCTCGAAGGCAGTGGGAGCTGAAGGAAAAAGATAAAAATTACACAATTATTTATACAATTATAACTTCAGAAGCTGCTCCAATTGAACCGCAAAGTCGGATTAATCAATATGCAAATAACAAGGAGTTGAACAAGGAGCTTATTTTAGTTAAATGTCATGTTTCTTTTTACCTGACAGGGAAGTTGTGGTCTGGGTTTATTCTCTCAAGGAGGCTGTACAGCTGAAAAAAACAATAGAAAGTTGTATTCCCAGGAAACTTTTAAATACATGCATAACATAGCTGTTCTGTGACAATTATTTGATTGGTGGGTTAGCCTAAAGCATACCAATCAGAGGCGAGCGGTCCATATCAGCTGGGAATGCAGTGCATGCCCAGGCAATGTTGTTGTTTTTTAACGAACAAACATTATGTTAAATCATTACACCATTTGTTTTTCCTCCAATTTAGGGGGGAGTGGCTCAAAGCCCTGAATTTGCCTCAGCGCTTTAGTCAGTGACACAGCGCAACCACGCCCCCTAGTGACTCAGCTAAGTTACGCATCTAGGATACTACGGTTTCACCAACTCCGTAATTAAACATCACATTATTATATCATCAGCATGCATTGCGTCAAAAGTCACCACTCGCCAATGACACCAATATATATATATATAGATTTATTTCTTGTTTTTTTTAACTGAGGTTCTAATAAATGTTGGTTGCAGAAGGGGAGGAAAGCAGTGTGATGTTATATGATGATTTAAAATAAGCATAATAGGAAAACACTAACAATAACACAATATGTATAATAGTGACATATAAAACATAATAGAGAGATGAAATGAGGTGGATCAGTCTATTTAACTCAATACATGTATACATGGGCTCAACCAGGTAGGGCTGTTCTCATGTCTGTAAAGGAAGACATCAAAAGTAAGGCTCACTGTGGCCCTCTGCTGGCTGGTTGCAGAATTGTAAGAAAAAATGTACATTGCAGACATGATTCTATTCTAAGTTGATGTGCTTAACCAGTACATAAAAAAGAAGCCTCTTGTTTCTCCTTCTCAGACAGTCCTACCAATATATGTTGTTGCCCACACGCACACACACACACGCTTACTGTTAAAAATGACTCCCGTTTCAACTGTAAAAGATGAAATGCGTTGATGTTCAATAAATACCACAAACCTCCTGGTGTCGGTTCCCCTCCCTAATGTAGACACTGGCCAGGTTAGTTACAATAAATGTCCAAAGTTCCTGGTGTGTAGTGAGCTGAAATACAAAACAGAATGTTTAGCTCATACTAAGCTCAATATATACAATATATATTTAAGAGAAAAGCTGCCCCGTTTCTGTGCGCACTCACCTGTAAAGCTGTGGTAAACTGCGCCTCTGCGTTGTCCATACAGTTCACTGAGATGCAGTAAAGACCCTAACAAACAAAACGTATATGGAGTGAATGTAATGACCCAAACGTATGAACCTATGCCTCTCTGAATATGGATGAAGGCCAGACTGTCATGTCGTACTATACACAACCGAAGAACAGAAAGATGGTGTTTCTAGATTGTACTCATATTGAGGAAAGTTATGGAAAATTATGTATATGTATGCAAAACACACCCATTGGTATTATCAGTCAATGTCTTAGTGCACTTGACTGCCATTTTGAATTGTCCCGACTACCGATATAATACAATACAGGTCACTTGAGACACAGCACAGTTTCTTTGTTCTATGGGATTGTAGCCTGCGATACGTTTTCTTGCACTTCAATGACAAATGGAAGAAGAAGCCAGCAGCCGACAGCCCTGGCTCGCCCATCTATTGCTGTGTTAGTGGAGTGAAGGTAAAGAAGACATACTCACCAGTAGTGTGTGTAGCTGAGCCGCGTGGTTGGTGAATAACCTGGGGGACTGTTGGCACAGTTGGCACGCTTGAGAGATCTGGAAAGACAGGGGACACGCAGTCAACAATCAACATTCACATGCTGTTCCTCATGTAGAAACACATCACAGTCCCCTTAGATGAGGTCCCTGACGAAACCATGTCCAAGGTACCCGAGAGTTACTTGAGCACTAACTCAGCTACTTTCACTCAACTCCCTTGACAGTTTCCAAGTATCAGATGTTGGTGTGTGTGTGTGTGTGTGTGTGTGTGTGTGTGTGGTATACAAAAAGAGAACGGAAGAGAGGGCATCACTGTACCTCTTGTAAGGCAGTGGCCTTGTGGCCGGTGACAAGTCGACACATGATGATGTGCTCCAACAGGATGACTTGGAAGGTAGAGAGGATGGGGCTGCTGTCCAGCACTGGAACAACATGAACACAACGGGTAAAGGACATGAGCAGAGTGAAACTCGACGGAGCCGAAAGACGCAGTCAACGGCGCTGTAATGCATGAAACACAACGGGTCACAAGGACATAGGTAAGGGATAATGCCCGATGAGGTGTCCATTATCAGGAATTAATGGACTCCGCTGCGCGTCAGACGGTTCTGGCCTCCCCGTCGTCCATTCATTCCTGATAATGGACACCTCGAAGGGAATTATCCCCCTTATACCATGGTCACTTACCAAAGATAGAAAACAAGGTGTGTTGCTTTATATTTTGGGGCAATTCGCTCTAAAAATAAAAACCTTTGGGCAGCGTTTTATCTGGTTCCCTGGAAACACCTGTGGGTCTGACTAATACCTGGAACACAATTAGTCTTACCCATAGACTCCTATGGGGTCGTAAACAGTTGTTTACTACTCCAGCCAATAGGACGAACCTTAGATAAGACCTGGCAACGGGAGATAGGACGGTGAACAGACAGCTTTGCTTGAACTACTTAGGAGGTGTCCATTCATTCCTGATCATTCCTGACACCTACTAAGTAGTTCCAGTGAAACTGTCTGTTCAGCCGTTGCCAAGTCTTATCTAAGGTTCATCTTAGATAAGATTGTCATTGCAGCCAATCACAATCGAGTATTCACCCAGACCATGGCATAAGCAGAGTGAAAATCTATGAAGCCGGAAGACAGTCAGCTGCGCCGTAATACACGGGGAACACAGTGAAATCACTCATTGTTGCTCACTTTTTAGTTTCTCCAGCTGCATCAGAGCCTTGTCTGTGTACTTCTGGGCCTTTTCCAGATAGCCTGCCTGCATTGAGTGCATGACCGTCACCTGCGCAATGACAGAACATGTGTATAAAACACTGCAAATTAAAAGCAATCTTTAAAACTTTATATATATTTAAAAAAATATTTTAGGGGAAAGGGGGGGATGGCATTACCAGGTACACAAGGACACACATGTGCTCCTTGGGCAGCCAATGAAAGAGGTCAGCTGGGTTGTTAGGAAGGATTTCGTCATCATGGAGTGTAGAGATGGTCTGGATGCATTGCTGCAACTGCTTCAGACATGGCTTCACACTCTTCACCTGTGACAGGATTATAAAATATATAGAATATCATACAGAAAAAGTGTAATACAATTTGATCAGATTATACAAAAATATGTTTAATGAATCATTATGTTCTATGACCCAAAACTAGAACATGGAGATAACGATGAACAAGAAAAGATAAGGAGTGATTAATTGGATTGTTGCTCAGCATTGTATTGTTCATTATGCATGTATTGATGAGCAGTATTGCTCATTAATACGTGCATGGCAACACTTAAATGGCTGCAAACCAATATCTAGGCATCAGTTGGTTCCTGTCACAATAACATATTATAACCACACTCTAATACAGTCCTATAGGCAAATAATATCCTAGTTATTATATTATAGATTTAACAGTCCATGTCAAATACAATAATATAGATTCATCATCCGAGACCTATTCTGTCCCATCCATCTCTCACCTGTCCAGCGTCCAGGTAGTGCGTCACCTGCAGGATGAGGAAGAAGACCCGGAGAGACTCCTTCTGGATGGGGTTTCCCTGCCAGTTCTCCACGATGGTCCCACACAGTGTGAGCAGAGGGTGTACCTCGCTCAGCTTCCTCTCCATCAGCATCAGCTGCAACACACACACACACACACTCTTATTACCAACTAATATATGACATAACTGCAAAAGACAAGTAAACAAATGGTTGTATAACTTAGCAATGCAGGCTTTGGAGAAGCTTAGTGGGCATTAGTGGATAACTTACCATTCCTTTGCTTAAGGTAAACAATGCCCTGTTGAAAAGGAAAGCCCAGATCACAGCAAATTAGTGCATTTGTGCATCGACAAGCACAACCACTATGTAAACACAGTAAGGGTGCTCCAGTCAATGCCAGTATATTTTCTATCAATTATCTCGCGATTTAAGCTATTTTTTCTTTGGCTGTTTGACATTTTGCTACGGCTCAACTAAAACAAATACAAATACAATAACAAGAGAAACACTGGGGAGAATGAGAGGCAAGCTGGTACCACTCTGTCGCAGCTTCTTGCCAAGCGTGTATAAATGTCTAAATAGCTTGGGCAGCATAGTCTGGATGATGTGGGGGTCAAATGATTGCACAGAGATTGATTTTTCCTAATCTCTTGCCTATTTAAAAACAAATCTGACTTTTGAGAGTGCACAGTCACAGTCTTTAAACACCGACTAAGCAACAACTCAGCAAATTTGAACAGTCAAGCATTTAAAAGGAAGATCCATATTGACATGTGTCAATCAATGCTTGTAGAATAGTTTTTATCAGATGGAACAGATCATCTAATCTGACTCTTAATCACGTGCTTCTCTATGAGCTATGCTGGGCCCACCGTACAATGTGCCCTTCAAAAAGATAACCTGAAACGTTTGCCTGACTCATTCTACAATGCTATACATCAGTAAGTACATCAGGTACAATTCAGAATTACAAAATGTGTAGTACGATATATATAACATAGTAATATGCCCTATAAACAGCATGGTAAACAATAGTAATGATCACATTAAATCAATGCACCTGGTGTATTCGGAGCCCACCACCCGGGCATACTCTGCTCCAACCCCCAGCAGATCACACGCTGACACCAGGTCTTTCTCCAGGGTATGAAGTTGCTAAAGGCATTACATGGTTAATTGTGTTAGAGCCTAATATGTAAAGAAAGTCAAATGAAAGACAATTGTGACTGGTTAGCGCATATTCATGTAGTTATGTACAGCGTTACTTGTGCATTTGACATATGTTTAGGTACATACTGCCAATTGGAACAGAAGTCTGCAGTGCCAGTAGGGAGTCTGCTGTGAGATCTGAATCGCCTTTCGCAGGAGGGGCTTCGCAGAATCCACCAGATTCTAGAAGAATGAATGGGAAGGTTGATAAGCACTCGCAAAATCATGGTATTTCACAAGAAACGTTTCATAATTGGACATTCATCTTTCTAGTTTCATCTAATCTCAAATTGTTCTTGTTTAGATGTTACATGAAGCATGCAGGAAGGGGATACCACCTCACACAACACGGCTCAGGGGGAGATAAACACACACACACACACACACACATTCTGCTAAACAGATTTCCTCAGAGTAATGCCAACTCACCTGTTGGCAGAATATTTCGGACAAAATACTTGCAGCCTCGAATTTGACATCTTCAAACTGAGGGACCTGTTGAGCTATGAACCACTGCAACAAACAAAGCACATGAAACGATTAAACTCTGACAACTCACACATTGCTGTCAATCAAACTAATCAGACGTGATAATCGCAATGCGTCCCTTTAACACGTCACCGTCCAGGGCTGCTTTAGTGTAGTTTTGGGTGCATGTCATTCATTGATGTCTCACTGCTGCTACATTGATGTGATGCATTGGATACTTGTATGTTTTAGTTAAAGATGTGGCCTCATCCACTACTACAACCACCGGCTCTTATCCCCGTTACAGCACCACCCTCCTCCTCCTCCACCTCCTCACCGCCTTCTCCAGGTGGCCCTTCGCCAGCTCGGTGTTCTTCGTGTGGTGGTAGAGCACCGAGCCCAGCTGGAGGTGCGTCCGGGCCTCCACCCTCTGCGGAGGCTCGAACTGGAAGACGGCCTGCAGGCAGTGCACACACAGGCGGACTTTGGGCGGACTCGAGGTTCGGAAGTGCTCCGCGAAGCCGAGCAGGGCGAGGTACCAGGGCTCCGGGGCCTCCGCGTTCGACGCCATTTTCCCCCCGACGACGACGACGACAACAACAACAACAAGTTTTCAAGCACTGTGTGGGCGAGCTTCCAGGGATGCCAGATTGTCAAATATTTTATTTTCACTTTGAAAAAGAAGGTTCAAACACCGTGGGAGTTATTTTTATAATCATCCCTTTCTATGCAGTCTGTTTAGTAACTTATTTTCGTCAATATATATTATATATCTATTATATATATTATAAATATATATATGGCTTCAGAGTAGCACATATTTATACATTTTGCTCCCATATCCTTTGGTTTATATCTGTGAAAATCCAAGTTCTTAAATTGGAAATAATAATAAATTATTACCTGAATCCTACAACTATCAGTCATTTTAGTTATGATATTTGCCCTGCCATGCCATGCAAAACAGATGTTATGCAGCCGTGGGCATGTTAACCACTACCTGGCAACCCAACCCTATTAGTAGCCTCGCGAGACTTCAATCGGCGAGAGTCCGTCTCTGGGTATTGTAGTCCAAAACAGAAGAGACATGCCCTCCACCTGAAACCTCCCAGTGCCCCAAACAATCTCGTTTGCAAAAACCGACCAGCAACTTCCTCGTAGGAACATCTTCGCACAGACCATCTTAAAATAGACAACTGTCGCAGTCTCGACGGCTGTCGTGTTCGTTCTCCGTCCACAGCGGGAGGCGGGAGGCGAGATCCGCGGTCAAGCGAACTACAAATACGTGCAGAAGACTCGAGCTTCACGTTGACTGACAAGTAAACGACCAGACGACTGTAAACAATTTGTACAGTCTTTACAAGAAAGCAAAGGTAAAGAAAGAATTAAACACGACGATCATCTCAATCTGGATTGTAGATCCGTTTTGTAATCACAGATCGGGCAATTTAAACCTTCCTGTTTGCTATACTGTTGAGGTTTATTTCGGGACACATTTACAAAGGGACGAACTTGAGTATGTCAACAACAGCTCAGCGACATCTAAAACAGCGTAAACGACTCGGATGCAAGAATGCCCTCAAAGTGATTGTGTTTATGTATTCAGAATTGCATAATGACACGTTTCAATTGTATTTCCATGACATCGTGGTCAGTGTTTGGATGCCTGTGGTCTGGTAAACATCCAAGGGTACACATGGCCCACCGTGTGCAGGACCACCAGAGAACGACCCTCCCTGCAGCCCAGGCCGCAGGGCTGACCCTGCAGCCCTCTGCTCCTCCAAACGTGAGTGTTTACAAGGATGCATGTGGAGATGATCCACTAATATATATATATATATATATATATATATATATATATTAGAGGATCATCTCCATATGCATCATGCAACTGTATGGACTCGGCCTAGTTGTTTTTATTTATTTGTATTCCATGATAGCAGTTGCACTGATCATTGGTTTTTTTTAAATGTAATTTATTATTAGTTTAATTTATACCCAGACGGATAGGCACACTGAATTTAGGGGCCATATTACATGGCACCAAGTTCTAACTGAGGGTTAATAATTGATACGATTCCGATCTCACGTTCAGTGAATGGAACTGTGTGTGTGTGTGTGTGTGTGTGTGTGTGTGGGGGGGGGGGGGGGTGTCCCGTTATCATTTTATATATATTATATACTACTACAGGTTTAATACTATATTACTATATGCAAGGAATAAACCACCCCAGGGTGTCCTGTTATTATATATACTATATACTACTACAGGTTTAATATTATATTACTATATGTAAGGAATAAACCACTCTGGGTGTCCCGTTGGCTTCCGGTATTGCTGCTTCCAGCTTTCTGGAGAACCGCTCATCCAAATAACTTCACACTCGACGCAAAACCAAATGGCAAACGTACAACACTTTGCTTCAATTAAACATCTCCGGTGTTTCATTGACACACACACACACACACACACACACACACACAGAGACGTATATATATACATACACATATATAAGAGAGAGTTAAAAATAGCCCAGAAAAAATCTCTCCTATATCAAACAAGTCACTGCACATCAGCTCATACACATAATGAGTGGCTGCCTTACCACACATTAATGGGAGGGGTGTGCTTGATTTGATGCATAACTCTCTGTACTTAGTAGGCTAGCCAGCGATTATGGCTGAAATGCTATTCTAGCAATGTCTTTGTCGAGGATATCAACTGCATCTGAACTGTGCCACTTTCGCATTTCCATATGTGAGTGCTGGATACTAGCTGAACTAGATAAGAAAAAACTTTCAAAAGTGATATCTTCATAGCAAAAAAAGAGTCACAAAACACATTATTTCCATGCATCCAAACAGCTAGTTTGATTGTCATAAGTTATTCGAAACACCTGAAAAAAACTGTTAAATCTAATTTAATTTAATTCACCTGTAGAAGACCACTCTCTCCACCATGAAAATCCCGGGTAATCTAATTTCAATTAATTTTCCTGTAGAAGACCGCTCTCTCCACCATGAAAACCCTGGTTTTTAAAATCATGGGCATGTCCTGAATATTTCACCTCTGAAACGCACTGCAAATGCGCACATGGCGTTAGTAGGTCATTATGAGGGGTTGCTCTATTTGTCAGGACACCGTCATCAACAACGTACTAAAATACAACTCCTTGTTCCTCCACATGTGATGACTTGAGTTTTTATGGCTCACATCACAACACATATCTATGGCTGCTCCCTTCAGTGAAAGATGATGTGATGACGTGCTGTGCAATAACATGGTGTTTACAACCTGCTGGAAGCCTTTGACCCACTTTGTAGTGCAAATAGAAGAGTCATGTTGGTAAATGGGGAAAATCTGCAAATGTTGAAGGTTTAATCGACCCACCAAAGAGCCAAGTTGAACAATTCCAGACATGGAAACAATGCGGTTAAACTAGGTGCTTTGTTTTTTTAGATAACTCGACGATTGGTGGTTTGGTAATAAAACGCCGATTGGTGTGTGTAATGAATAATAAAGCCTAGCCCTACTATGTGACTTTAACATATTAGCACTAGGCTTTGTATGGAAAGGGAATGTGACCCAAGTGAATGGAATCACTACAAGTGTATTAATACTTGTTGTGTCCTGTGTGTTTACTGTGTGGTGGTGTGTGCTTGAAAAAGGATCTCAGGCAGAGATGGACTGTGTTGGACTCCCTGCTCTGTGGGGCCTTCGCCGGGGCTGTTGCCAAAACAGCCATCGCTCCTTTGGATCGCACCAAGATCATCTTTCAAGGCAAGAAGAAAAAAGAAAACCGTATACATATATTATTTAAAAATATAGAGGAGTTAAATTCTGACCACCGAGGCAACTGGACAACCCTGAATCGTTTTAGTGCATTTTTGGAGAACATTAGCCGTCTCTCTTTCATTAAC
Organism: Melanonus zugmayeri; assembly: GCA_900302345.1. NCBI lineage: Eukaryota > Metazoa > Chordata > Actinopteri > Gadiformes > Melanonidae > Melanonus > Melanonus zugmayeri. Next base: position 14,235 of record OMKN01069861.1, read on the forward strand.
CAGACAATAGAAAGAAAAACCTGCTGGATGTGGCAGGTTGACAGTAAAAAGAAATAATCAACCAGGAAATATCCGTTAAGTGTAGGCCTAATCTTTCTACATCAGTTCGACTTGTTGTACCTGTTACCCACTGTTAATCCTTTTAGTCAATGTTTAGCTTGCATAGCAAGTTTTGTATTTAACTTAAAGTTGTCCCCTCTCTCCTCTCTCTCTCTCTCTCTCTCTCTCTCTCTCTCTCTCTCTTGGTCTGTTGCAGTGTCCTCAAACAGATTCTCAGCTAAGGTGAGCTCTCCCTTCTCTTCGCCCCGTTGAAAAAATAAATTACTACTTACTTATTACATTTGACTGCAATTCATTTCGTAATAGAAATGTAAACTGTGTGTGTGTGTGTGTGTGTGTGGCCCTATTGGCAGGAGGCCCTCCGTCTGCTGTACTGTACGTACATGAAGGACGGCTTCATCAGCCTGTGGAGGGGCAACTCGGCCACCATGGTGCGCGTCATTCCCTACGCCGCCATCCAGTTCTGCTCCCACGACCAGTACAAGAGCATACTGGGGGCCCACTACGGCTTCCAGGGGAAGTAAGTACCGTAGACTCGCTTGTATGTTCCACAACTGAAATGTGTGTAGAGGGGATTTGTGGGGATTCGTTTGTGACGGATTAGGCTTGAGGAAAAATTTGGATTTGTACATGCATTGGTGGATGTTTATTGATATGTACTTTACTGATATTGCTGTTTCTATTGTTATTTTGATTTTACTAGTTAAATTAGGACTAGTTCAAGTTGTAAGTGTGATTATTTTCGTAGAAATACCATATTGTAAATGTCACTTGGAACATTCATATATAATTCTCCATTAAAGTGCATATCTATCTGCTATTATTCACACAGGGTGGTGTTGATTCTCACATCAACACCACCCTCGCATACACAACACACACAGGGGTCCTGTGTTTATACAGACTGACCTATACTTCATATGTGAACAATGAACAATATTCTGTTTACCGCGTTCTCCCCCAGAGCTCTGCCTCCTCTCCAGCGCTTCCTGGCAGGCTCGCTGGCTGGCACCACCGCTGCTATGCTCACCTACCCACTAGACATGGTGCGCGCCCGGATGGCAGTCACGGCCAGAGAAATGTACGTATTCACATCCCAGAATATACATCCCAGAATATACATCCTGGAATACACATCCCGGAATACACAGGGTGCTCTGGGCCAAGGGTTCCCGCTCCTCAATGTGTGTGTGTGTAAAGGTGTTTATATACGGGTATATATGCCCTTGTCAATGCCCTTGCATTGTATCTTTAACAACATGTCCATAGGTGAGTGTAGTGTACTGTAATAG
>OMKN01069877.1:0-14669 GCA_900302345.1 Melanonus zugmayeri
AGTCATCCGTGACTCATCGACCAACTGTCGATGAGTCACGGATGACTCATCGACCTCACGAAATTCCAACATATATATATGTATTATATATATATATGTATTATATATATATGTATTATATATATATATGTATTATATATGTATTATATATATATATATATAATACATATATAATACATACTAACGAGTTCTCGGAAGGTTCTCGAAAAGGGGCGTGGCTATGCACATATGACGCTGTGTGAAGAGAAACACAGACACCATTACAACTCTAAACAGGAGCGGACTACCTATATATATAGATATATATATATATATATATAGATATATAAAATATATAGGCCTATGTATTTTTTGATGTTGTGTTTATGCTGTGTGTGTGCTTTGTGTATGTAATTCTTGACTTAAGATCAAGGCAAAATGCAGATGATGTGTGTAGGGTTTTGCTCTTAGAAGCCTCGGGGTGGGTAGAGGGCGTGGCTACGGCAGGCACCCTCAAAATTTCCCTGGAATTTTTTCTAGTTCTCTCCCTGTTCTTCTCCCCTCGTCATTCCTCTGCGGCGATGGTGGCGTGGCTGAGTTATGATGCGGCATTAACCCCCGGACCCTTTAACACACCACATGGTCACGGCTGGAGGGGAGAAATACGGCCCGGGGGAAGGATGAGTGCACTACGTCATCCTCACAAACACCAATTGGTCCTCCACACACACACACACACAACACATGGCGCATGTGTCAATACCCCCCCGGGGGGGGTATGAAGATGGACCGGCTCTGACGCACCCAGGGGACGGACTCCGCTACAGAACCTTCTTTATACACACACCCCCTTTCTTCTGTATGTTCAGTGTATGTTTCCCTCGTGTTCTCCCTCTCCCTCCCCATTGCTCTGATGATTTGAAAGAATGACGGCAAACCAACATCCAACTTAAAACATCAACAAATCAACCGTCCACAATCCTCATGATGATGATGATAATGATGATGATGATGATGATGATGGATTGTTCAGCCCAATTGCAGAGATAGAGGCAGCAGGCGGTGTGTTTTTGTAGTGATTCCAGATAAACAGAAACACAAAAACGCCCAATAACCGAAACCGCCAAACTGAGCAGGTTAAGTAAGCTATAGCGGAGTCCACAACACAACCACAATATCACTTTTTAAACTGAACACTACTAACCAACAAACTTGCATATTCTTGTGTATTTCCCAGATTCTGCAATCCTGGAATATATATATTCCAGATTGCATTAAACCAGTAGTTTACATATATCTATCTATATGTATAGATAGATATACTGTATATACATGTCAAACTACTGGTTTAATGGATTTTAATTAATATAACACACCTCTCATCTATTGTTTATGTGGGCTACTTGTCCAGAACTAGGGGTTTACATGTTACTGCAGAGCACAGTGGATTGCTACCTTGCTGTAACTGTAAAAGATTTCTGTAAAAAAAATAATATATATATATATATAGGCCTATAGGAATTAATGCCCATGCACACCGCTTGGTGTTTGGTGTAAGCTACACCAATAAGTGTCCAAAGAATGTGTTGTGACCAACACATTCTTTGGACTATGCTACAAGTTCACCTTCATGTGTGTCTCTGAAGAGATCACGGCCAACTGTAGTATCAGTGTTTCCATGGATATCCCCTTTGCTGTATTTCTACTACTGCCTAAAGGATTGCGTTATATAATGCTAACTAATGATCATGAGTATTTGAAAGTAATGGGACCATTTGCATTATTGACCCACCTGGCCTATAACCTTTCACCCTAATGGTGAACATTGATCACCACTTATGTTTGAAGAGGCATTCTTATAGAGCTGCCAATTGGAAGATGAGGATTTGTTGCATTGGATAACCCACGCACGTGACAAGTAAAAGTACAGCATTCTCCAGTCTGTGTAATTCATAATAAAATATTATTCTGGAACTGAACTTATCAATCTCGTCCACTGATTGCGCAAATGCTGAATACAACTAATGTTTTCTGATTAGATCCTTCATATTGTATCAAAAAGGCATTGGTAACCTACCGGTAACCTAGCAACAGGGTGTCAATGGATTGTCAACTAAGAAAAAAAGCAATCCCAACTAATTGTTCAAAATGAGCTAAAGATGCAGGGTTGTTAACTTAATATATATCTAACCTTATTCAAAAAATGACTTTTAGTTTCATGTTTTCACGGTTGTTCCTTCCTCCTCCACAGGTTATTTGGACATACAGGTATGGTGACCAGACGTCCCGGTTTGTCCCAGATTGTCCCAGATTTAAGCTGGGTATCCCGAGTGCCGACAAATCTATAAAACACTCAAATGTTTTTCACCACTATTAAACAAATAATAATAATATTATACTTGTTTTCAGCGCTTACATAGACATTTATCATGTTCTGTCCCACTCATTATTACCTAACCCAATCAAAAAACAAACAATGCACCACGCGTCTGAATTCAACACTGATTTGTCTGTATGTGTCAATCAATCAATGTGTCATTGTTAAGGCTGTTCCTAGGCTATGACTGTTGTGGCTCTCTGATAGAATCTGTCAGTACTCCAACGGTTAGCTGTCATGCCGAAGAGAAAGTAGGATTTTTCTAAAGCGCTCCAGAAGGCTTACTCTTTTCTTTGTGAAGTAACCGGCAATGAAAACGCTTGCAGTGTGTGCAACGCGTGTTCTGCACACACTGCAAGAGTACATTTTCGGTCATGCACGGTGGAAATACCGACATAAAATATCATTAAGACGGTCAAACATAAGCGGTGGCTGCAAGCGGAAAGTAGCACCGTTGGGACCTACTTCAGCGGGGCAAACGCTGGTGACAGTGATCTGAGGTTAAGCACTGAAATAATTGTCCCCCATCCTGATGAAAACGCCTATGGTGCGTGCATAAGCGCATACATGTGTGCCTGCATGAATGTGCATTACACTTAAAGGGACATTCCACCGATTTTCAAAATTTTAATGGTCTCCAAGTTGCCTAACAAAATAATCAAAAAAGGAAAAAACTGCTTATAAATGTGTTCTGTGGATCAAAATACTGCCCGGCAAATGGCTTTTTCACGAATATGGACATACATATACTTTTATGTAATATGTTGGGCTCCATTACAGCTAACCACCATTTTACAAAGCTCAATAGTTACATGTGAAATGTGATGGCAGCCGCTTTAGCAACTTGATATCCTGCACAAACAAGCACAGAACAATGAGACGGCATGATGTTATTCACAATCCACAGGTCGACAAATATAAAATACGACACTTTTGTTGTTGTGGGAACATTTCAACAGCTTGGGACACTATGATCACACTATGATGACACAAAAAACGTGGCTGTGCCGAAAAATCACTTTAAGGGTCCCGGTTTGAGGGTTTGAAAATGTGGTCACCCTACTTACAGGTGTTACAAATTGTGAGCTTTGTGTCTTCTTCACTCATGCTGAAGAACTTCCACACCGACGGCATGTTTATTGTGTGTGTGTGGCTGTGCAGTCTGTGCCACTGTGTGCGACGTGAACCTGTAATGGGGTTGGAGTAGATGGTGCACCAGGACCCAGGCGCAGAGAGAGAGACAGACTAAAGTCTTAAGGGTTTTATTACCCAACTTGAAACAGAATATACTGTACTAGGGGAATCCTGGTTAGTTTATTTTCCTCCGCTTACTGCTTATGGTGAGCAAAGTGGCTGCTTAGCTCAGTTGGTTAGCGCATGGTGCTAATGATGCCAATGTCACGGGTTTGATAATTTCTTGCTCACTGAAAATATACCTTTTTAATCTGGCTCATAATTAGAAATTATCTTTTTATTATTAACATTTTTAGTCTCTCTGTCGGTGGCGGGCGGGCGCGGCGGGTGCAGGCGGGACGTGGGACACTTCTTCTCAAACCCTGAGCTTTTCCCCGAGGCAAACACCATGAGCCTTCCCGCGGGGAAGCCTCGCTGGGCACCGTCGGGGTGTGTTGTCCACCGGTTGCCGTGCCCTGACAGTGCCTAGCGAGGCACCCGGGGGGACGGAGGGGGCTCCTTATCTGAGGTCGTATTCAAGAGTTGATTGTGGTGTGGCTCCCCGCCGCCGGGCAGCGGCAGGAAGGCTCACGGTGTTTGCCTTGGGGAAAAGCTTGGAGGTTTGAGAAGAAGCGTCCCGCTGTCACTTGCTTGCCCGCACCCGCCGTGCCCGCCCGCCACTGACAGAGAGACCTCGACACGTGGCAGGAGACGCGGACAGCGTGGCGGAGACACGAGATCGTCCACCGGCTGTCGCGCCTAGCGAGGCTCACGGGGGGACGGAGGGGGCTCCTGGCCGTCGAGGCGCGCCCTGAGGCGGCTCGGCTCGGTTCGTCCGGATAGAAAAGCATTTTGTAGCTCAACATTCAGTGACCAATTCAAATGAATTGTTTTGAGGCTTCTGCCTCATCCTCTGGAGAATCACACAGCTCAAAATATAGGGCTGGACTACACCAACTACAGCGTGTGCCATTGTTGTGGAAATGAGAGCTCGTTTGACATGGGCGGAGCCAGGGAGAAGTCAATCAAAACAGGACCTGACACACCCACACGGTCTTGGCAAAGTGCCAACAGCACAATAAGCAGCTTTTTTGATCTAGGTTTTCTAATAGCTATGAACGTTTTTTTTCACTCCGATTTTTGTGGATGCTTAATGAGACACCCAACTATGATGTCATATATGCATTTTTATTATTTCAAGCCAGGTGTCCAGACACTTTAAGCTTCTTTGTCCCCGTGAAATGTACTTGTTTGTTGTCTTTTTGTGTTTTTTGTTTTGTTTTGTATAAGAATGTTGATTTTACATTCTTTACATTTTTTACATTTTTTATTGTATAACTTATTTTGATCATGTATTTGTAGGGCACCATTGTGAATGAGAGCTTTGCTCTCAATTAGTTTTCCCCTGGTAAAATGAAGGCTATCTATCTATCTAACCAGATCAGCAGTTTCATGCCTCTCCATAGCCATAATCAATGGTCAAATCCTAAAATTAAAGAAATTAATACTCCCTTGTTCCTTACCATAACCATTTACAGTCTAAATGGCAGGCAGGCACATCTTTCTACTAAAGGAAGGAATCTCTGTCTGTATGTCCTTCACATATCTCGAGAACTGTTCATCCAATCTACTTCACACTTGGCAGGCCCCAAGGAAGTGCAGTGTCGAGTGTGAAGTTGTTTGGATGAGCGGTTCTCGAAAAAGCTGCACCCAGCAATAACAGAGGCCAAGCAATCAGCCCATTCCTAACAGACACGTTTTGAACAGGCACTGCACTAGTAACTATGTAGAATTGGTTCCATAGAAATCCTAGTACCCTCACATTACGGGAAACCACACTTCTCCTGTATATTTAGCTTATTTAAATTAATATGGCACTGAACACTGACTTTGTTGACAACCCGCTGTTTCTAGGGTTGCTCAGAGGCTACTGACTGGTCTATTGACGAGATGAAAAAAGGTCTACAGTGCATTATCCAAATAAAGTGTAGCCCACTTGTCTTCAGTTGTCCATTTGAGTTTAATTGGAATAAACTAGCTTGTTGCCATCTGACGACGAGACATGGCTCGAGTAGGCTAGTGTTTAGGGTCAAAGGTCACAACAGGTCACTGTTGTGTATTGATCCCCGCTGGACTCGCTTGGTCTCTATAGTGATTTATAGGTTGAGATAATGAGGTGGAGATAGAGTGTGAGTTGTCAATATTTAATGAACACCTTCCAATGCATGACAATATAACCTGCCTAATGGTACAGATAAGACAGAACAACAATACGGCATGTGTCAACATTTTACAACCCTATGATTGATGGCTTAGTCGTGAGTGTAAATTTGACCTAATAAGTAATTTGGTCAATGAATTGATTAGAACATGTTTTGACTAGGGGGTGGATGGGGGCCCTCGTAGTCAAATGCATCTACCCCGCTGAAAATATTGGGAAAGTACCCCTGTGGAGGTGACGGGGGCGTGTCTTGGCATCAGGCTGTTAACATAGGGGGCGGGGCAGCTATTCCTGGGCTAGACACAGCTGTGGGTGGTGAGCATAATTACAATCATAGTATTTATACTCATGTATGTTTGCTCTCGCCCACAGTGAGACTGGATCCTGTTCCGTGTGTGAGGTCATCTAGGCAGATCTTCAGATTCCATGGACATCGCAGCATTTTTGCACACACTGTCAACAGCGTTATTATTAGCGGTAAAAGTCTGTAGATTGTTTGCCACCCGATGTCACGTTATCCTCTACAATAACGACTTTTCAAACTGCCCAGGCTTGCCTGTGTTGCTTCAACCCTGGACGTGAGCCATGATCGCTCACAGTGGCGCCTGAATAGGGACCACTTTTTTTTTTTTTTTAAAGAAACAACGGATGGTGGACAGGAGTCACTGATCGGACACGCGCTGCGGGTGGTTACAGAGATGCAAATACAGCAAACACAAGCTTTCCTCCGCACAATGCGGAGGAAAGCATGCTGCATGAGCTTCTGCACCGCTCCAGCCTTGCTGACTCCTGGGATGGGAGCGAGCAAACTCCAGGGGGTTCAGTGAGGGCATAGAACATTGTCCTCCCGAAGATGGCGATTGGCGATGACATCCAGGCTTTCCTGGAGGTATTCGAAGGAGGAGGAGTGCGGGGGAGTCCGGTTGCTTCCCCTGCTGTCAGGGGAGGCACTCACCACAGCACACAGGTTCCCCGCTGCCAACCGCACAAACTATTCTAGCCTGAAAAAGGTGTTGATTGATCGCCTCAGGCTTACCGCAGAAGACCACCGCCAAGGGCTCCGGGAGCTGGTGTGGTAGCCAGGGGACAGGGCCCTAACGTTTGCACAGAGGGTGCAGGAGGCGGCAGGCCGGTGGCTCCTACCACAGAGCGTACCAGCCACCAGGTGGTGGACCAGGTGGCCTTGGATCATTTCCTCCGGGGTCTTCTCCACACCACCGCCAAGTGGGCCATGTGCCACAGGCCCGCTAACCTGGCGGTGGCTGTTACCCTCGCCAAGGACCACCTGGCACTGGGCTAGACGGAGTGCCCGGAGAGAGCTGGACCTGAGGCCTCTTTCCGAATGGTGCCCACTCCCCGCCGGCCCCAATTCTGTTCCCACCAACCACACCCACACCCCACTGCACCACACCACCCCGGCCCCCACGCTCCTCCTCTTTCCCGTCCCCATGCTAACCCCCCTCACAACCAGGATCCAGTCTCGGCCTCTGGCTGGGGAAACCCACGGGGGGTCCCTCAAATGCTGGGGCAGGAGTGCTGGCGCTGCGGTGGCTTCGGACACTGGCAGAGAGAATGCACGGTCATGGAGTTCGGGCACGTTGTCCGAGTCGCCACGGCATCAGCCTCTTCAACCAATCAGGACAGTAAATACAGGATTCCGGTAAGGATGCAAGGGGGTATACAGCAGGCTTTGCTGGATTCTGAGAGTTTGCAAACCATGATCCATCAAAGCCTTGTTTGACCTGGTGCTTTGTTGGAAGCATCATGGGTGGATATTAAGTGTGTGCATGGGGATGTGCATAGTTATCCATTGTGACCATTGAAATTTGACACAGAGGGAAAAAGCATAGAGTTATGTATATGGTTAATTCCTGCCTATCACGTCCTCTGTTATTAGGCACAGATTGGCCAGGTAGGGTAGTTTCTGATGAGAGGGGCGCGAGTGCAAGGCAGTCAGGGACATGCAGAATGTGCGCTGTGCTCAGTGGTGATGCAAGCTTGTCCAACGCTGCTCGAGCTGCTCGGAATCGGGGGAGCCGGTGGAGGTGGCTCTGCTGCCCCCGCTGTTTGCCTCGGTGGAAGATTTTCCCCTTGAGCAGTCTCATGACAAGACTCTATGCTCAGCCCTGGACCAAGTGATAAGGATTGATGGTCAGTGGGTACGCCCTGACGCAGTTGACACATTCCCACACTTCGTCAGGGACAGGTTATATAGGGTGAGTCATGACACAGACAGGGGTAGAGGTGAGTCAATTGCTTGTTCCAAGTCCAAAGTCATCAGGAAATGGTTTTCCAGGTGGGTCATCATAGCCCAATGGCTGGTCACCTAGGCTGCGATAAAACACGAGAGCGACTCATGGCCCGTTTCTGTTGGCCAGGCATTTACATAGACGTACCTCGGTGGTGTGCGTCCTGTTGCAAAAGCACTGTTGCGTCCACTTCCATTCATTGAGACCCCCTTTGAAAGGATTGCTATGGATCTCATCGGAGATCCATAGCTACAGTGTCAAAAATTACACCCAAACTACACCCATTAGATCGCAGTGCATAGGGATACTGCTTTGTATTAGTCATTGTTGATTACGCAACCCATTATCCCAAGGCAATTCCCCTATACTCTATCTCGGAGAAAAGCATAGCGCAGGTGCTGTTTCAATTAATCTCCCAAGTCGGGATCCCGAAAGAGATCCTAAATGATCAAGGCACCTTGTTTATGTCACATACACTCACAACTTTATGGGTTATTTGGGGTTAAATTTTATTTGGGGTTAAATTTGTACCAGTTTGTACACAATGTGTACCATCCCCAGGTGGAGCGAAAAACGAGGTTCAATATGTCATAGACCTGCGAGCAAAACTCCAAGCACTGGGGCAGATTTCATGGGAGAGCTTGCTCCAGGCCCAGGAACATCAGCAGGAGCTGTACAACAGAGGTACTCGGCTGAGACAATTTTCACCGGGAGATAAAGTTCTTGTATTGCTTCCCACGTCCAGCTCAAAGTAACTCGCTAAGTGACAAGGACCCTTCGTGGTCAAAGACACAGAGCCGATAGACTGAACAACGACAGTCTATCGGCTGTCGTCAAAGCCTTTTCCGAAATGAGAGACGAATACTGCGTTTGTCCTTTTGGTGAGTCTCAAAATCAAAAAAGAAATTGTCAAAAAGAAATTATAAATGTGTCAATTGTTTTTTTCTGCCCGGAGTGGTTGCAAAAAACAGACGGACTCGCAACAGTGAGTCCGTCTGCTCAGAGGGGGGCGCCCGCTCTCGACAGGGAGTCCGTCTGCTCAGAGGGGCCTTCTACACTCGCTGCCGGCTTTATGTGTAGGAAACTCTGCACCGCATATATGACAACGTAGTCTCGTCCATGGCAATGTAATAAATCTGTTTTGAGTTTTATTAAATTTTTTATACAAGTCACAAGTGTTAGCTTCTGCCTCGGCCTCGGGGTGCCATGTAGCCTGTTTGTGACGTATAAAGCAGTGGTCATTTTGACAAATTCTGTTACCATTGGGACATAAAACATATGCCCTACTCATTCCCCCATGACCCCTTCATAATATTCATGAATTAATTGGGAGTGGAAAGATTTAACAACTGTCTGATCACTACATTGTTAAAATGTTGTCTATAACGTGGCAAACTCCCCGACGGTGAATCAAACATCCACGTCACCCACACCAGAAACACCCACGCCAGATTTTAAATGTTCCGTGTCAGAATGCTCAGAGTCATCCTGAAAAAAGTGACCCTCTCATGACCCTGTCCAAGGCCGGGGGTGACGGTAACCAGTATGGTGTGAGATGGTTTTCTCGTGGGGAGGGTGAGGAGGGCAGGGAGGTGTACACTGGAATTGGTGATGGGGACCTTACGTATATATTATATACCATTACGTATATATATATATATATATTATAAACATATTACAACAAAATCAACATATTATAAAATTCAATGTAAAAGGCAAATGTACCTGAATACTCGGAGGCACTAGTCTCCCCAGGGCTCTGTGACTGAAGAAATCCTCCTCCTCTCTTCTCTGTGGAGGACAGCAGACGCAGTCAATCTCAACCTCCTCGGGCTGCTCCTTGGACTCGTCTTGTAACAAGTCGTCTCCTTGTAGAATGATGGGTCACAGGAGGAGGACTTACAGGAGGGGGGCCTGGCAAGGTCTAATAGGATAGGACAGATAGGATAAACATAAAACAAATACAAAATATGTATATATAACATTATAAAATACTAAATGTCAAAAGGTACCTGAAAACTTGTATATATCTCCCCAGGGCTCTGAATAGTGCTCGGCCTGGTCGAGGCCAGCAGACACAATCCTCTGCAACTTGTTAAAAATAAAAGGAAAAAAAACATTACAACTAAAAGAAAAGAAACATACAGTGCAAAACAATAAATAAATGTTCAATTGCTGTACCTGAATACTCAGATGCAATCATTGTGGCGTGAAGGGGGCGTGGCTTGGCATGCAAACAAGGGGTACGGGGCGGCTAATTCCGAGGCCGGACGCAGCTGTGAGTGGTGAGCATAATTAGAGTGACCTGTATCTACTGATGTTTGGTTTGCTCTCCCCCACAGTGAGGCTCGATCCTGTGTGCTGAGTGAAGGAGTCGATACCAGGCTCCTCGATGCCACGAGGAGCTTGTCTTGTTTGGTACTCGGTGTCACCTGTTAAGAGAAATAAAAGACTTTCCTGTTTGTTCGTATCTACCCTGTCAGTGAGACCTTGCATGCTCACAATCATTAAAAAAAACATAAATAAAAAATCATAAAACATACAAACATTAAATAAATGTTAAATTGCTGTAAAGGTACCTGAGTACTCCGATGCAATAGCCTACCTGGTGCTCTGCCGACGACAACAGACATGATCCTCCTCCCTGGGGCTCTGCCGAGGACAACAGACATAATCCTCCTCCTCCCCTGGGGCTCTGCCGAGGACAACAGACACAATCCTCCTCCTCCCTGGGGCTCTGCCGAGGACAACAGACACAATCCTCCTCCTCCCTGGGGCTCTGCCGAGGACAACAGACACAATCCACAAAGTCTGTATTGAATATTAAACCAATACTAGCAAGTGGTATGGCCTAAGTGAGACGATATCATAGAAGATTTTTAAAAAATCTTAAGCAAGTCAATATTTGATATTTGCATTAGTTCGTTTTATATTGTGTTTTTTAAAATGTTTTAATGATAGTATATTAGTACATTTACCCATGCTCATTTTGTTGAAGCATGCCCTCAGCTAACCTGACGCGCCAGATGGTTTGTTACACAGAACCATCTGGAAAGTCGTCCTTTGAAACTGTTTGGAAAAGGGCTGGCACTTTCAAAAAATACTTGGCAGGTAATTGGATGAACCATCTGTCTATCATGGGCTACCTTCAACCAATCAGATCAATCTTGGCAAGATGGATTCCCTGGATTTAAAGCTTTTATACCCCCACACCTGTTGAGGACACCACACCCAGGTCACCTGGGAGGTCACCCCGGTGACCCTTTTACAACATTCATGTCATTATGATTTAAAACATATTCACTCATTCAACATTTTTCTCAACAATTTTTTGACCGCTGGTCTAAAAAATATGTGACTATCATCACACACGTTCATGCCATGTGGGTGGGGGCCTTTGACCAAATTATTAGGTCAAAGGTGAAATTTGCGCTCACCACAAAGCCGTCAATCATAGGGTCGTAAACTTTTGACACTGTATTGATATCCTCTCAGATAATGTGTAAATATTTATTTATTTATTTTAATGTTTGCATTGCATGGCAAGTCAGGAATGGGCCATGTGTATCATTTTGTGTAATTAAATATAGGCTGTGGGAGTCTTGTGCTTCAGCACATATGGGAAATTAAAGATAACTTTTGATGATGCATGGGGATGATTTAAAGCATTTGAAATGTTCTCAACACATTTTGTATGATTAAAATATAATCAATTAGGTTAGATTGGAACTGACATCAGTTATCCATTATCTATATTATACACCCATTCCCTGTCTACCTCCCAGAAAATAAACTTTAGCAATCTAGCCCAATGAAATCTGTTGAAAGAGTGGATGCAATCAATTGAAATGTTAGAGAAGTGACTGAAGCCACTGGTTTTAATTTGCTTGTCACGCGGCTTGGGTCTATTTCAAGGAATAGGACGCTCCTGTCAGGAAAGTAGTAAGGTACTGTCAGGAACATGAAGTACTGAAGTACATAAAGTACTGTCAGGGACAGAGCGTACAGCTTTCTCAGCACTAAAAGCTAGACCAAATCGATAAGAATTAGGATGAAGGGACACTTCTTTGATAAAGACTATACAGCAGGGGAGAGGATCGCTGCACATAATACAACTTTGTCACAAACACTTTTGTTTAAGTAAGATATACAAATGTCATATAAAGCTACTTAGAAATGCACATTTGCAGCAACCCTCCCCGATGCCCACCGTACATCAACCGCAATATTGGATCAATAAGGGATATGAAAGAAGAACCAGTTGCGGTGGAGGAGATGAAACACACGGTTTTAGCACCCATCAGAAGCTTGTTGGTTAAAATCATGCTGAACTAGTTGTTACATCACTGTTTTGTTATAAGGAAACAGAAAATACACTCTCCACAGCACTCATAGGCTTGTAAAGATTCTCTGGAGTGGAAGTGTACCTTCATTCTTATCTCTAACAAGGGGATAACAGCCAACTGTGTTAGTAGCCAAGTGTTGAACAAGGGAGGCAACGGCCCCGTTACCATGGAGATATTGTATATCATCTTTATGAATTGCAAGAGGTGCTCTGACCACTGTATAAAAGGGCAGTAAAGGTTGCCTAAAGGGATTTTACACAGCAGTTTTCTTTGGTCATTGTTCAGACAACTGTACAATTACAAATGCCTCACTATGTCCAGTATAGTTCTTATTGTGAACTGGAAACGTTCTTTTCTGTGTGTGCCTGTGTGTGTGTCGTTGTGTGTGACATTACTTCCATGCAGTAGTGTTAAAATTCCACTTTTTTGTGCGCAAGAGCCGAAGATAAGAGACACGTTGGTGTGTAAACTATCTTCAAGGTAAAGATCTTGCTGACGGGCAAACAGCCAAGGAACAAATCACTTGTTTTTTGTCTGTTTACAAATTAGCTTAATTAAAGTTTAGAATGATGCAAATAGATATCATTGCTCTGAAACCTATTTAACCATTTTTATCTCAATGCAGGAGATTCCTATGACAATTACCTATTGACGTTCCTCAACTACATTATTACTTATTTTCACTTTAGCCATAAGTGGACATTGATTGTTTTAAGTAATTAGGCCTAGATAGAAACCCGTGGCAAAACAAAACACGCTTACGGTAATAGAGGCTTTAAACTTGAACTGATTCTAGGTAACATTTGATAAGGAAATTAAAGTTTAATTTACAATATAAATAAAAAATGAGTATATAAACATGAAAACCCATCCATACATTATTCAATGGTCTGTGGGGTTTCACTGCCAGAAGATAATTTGGTCTGGTATCACCACTCAATTTCCATATCAAGCTACAAAGTGTTCCTATTTGCTTCCATTGCCTGCAGATGAAGCCAGTTTGTTTCCAAATCTTTTTCGGTATAATACAAAGACAGAAAACTGAACAGAGAAATGCAGTAAAGAATGCAGTAAAAGGAAAGATAGCAAGTATTTAAAACCCATAATGCCTTCCTTACAGCATTTCAAAGGCTTTTTTGTCCCCATGAAGATCAAGAGGAAAAATAATATTGAGAGAGCATGAGAGAGAGAGACACTACATACGTTTTCGTCTGAAAACGATCAGATGAGCATTTTAGCACCGTTTCAGAAATAATCCCCATCCATTATGATACTACACACCTGGAAACGCATATCACGTGACCATTCATGTACACTGGGCATCAGGCATGCCGGTGTGAACAGGAAGCTGATTGTCTCTCTGTTTGTTGCTTAGTTACATACTAGGAAGAACAGCAATGGCACATACAAGGCGGTCAAGGTGGTGAAAACATAGATTGGGGCAAAGCAAATATTGTGACATACAGCAGTACCGGGAGCATTATTCATTGCCGGAGGAACCCATGGCAATGAGAAAGGAGTACCTACATAAGAAGGATGAATGCTAGCTATAATGTTTTGGCTTGATTTAAAATAAAAAATAAAAAATAGGCAACACTGACTAATAGCCCAATAGTTTTAAACTGGATAATTTTTAACCTTCCTAATGTGTAAGAAAGTTGCACAGACCTTGTGTTGGCAGGGAGGAGGGGCAGGCGAAGCTGAGACAGTGCACTTCCCCATAGGCATACGAAGTAAAACATTCAATGAAATAAAGAACATTTACTTTAACAAGTTTGTGGAGGTGAAGAGGGTGTGGCTTGGTGCGCAAAACAAGGGAGGCGGGGCGGCTAATTCCCTGGTGTGACGCAGCTGTGGGTGATCAGTAACCAAGTTGTAGAATATATATTGATCTCTGTTTATTCTGCCCACAGTGAGACTGGTTCCTGTAGTGAGTGGAGCAGCCGGCGAGCCTCCCAAGTAAGCAGTCCGATCGCTGATCTATCTGTTATTTCTGTTATATGTGTTTTGGAAGTCGGGAGTCATTTTGGTTCGGCACTCTGTGTCGCCCTTGTCTACCTGCCTGTTTCATCCCGTGGGGAAGGATCGCTGTTTCCCACAAAGTTCAACTCTGTAATTTCAGATTTCAAAGAGCTTAATGATCTGTTGAAATACTACATACGATCCATAACATTACTGTTAACTGGAGATTCATTTCAATATGGCTACTGTACCTTCATTCTTCCCTACACATAAACCATTTATCAACCCACACACACACACACACACACAGGATATACTGTATATATATATATAATGAATACATATTTATTCCAGCATCCTTG